>PVIH01006720.1:0-107886 GCA_004025045.1 Sigmodon hispidus
TGTGTGTGTGTGTGTGTGTGTGTGTGTGTGTGTGTGTGCCAGGGCTTTTGACCCAGCCTTATCAGCATCCAGGAGATCAAATGTGACAGCAGCCGGCCCCCAACCCCAGCCATGTGTGATATCTTTATTTAAGCCGCTTTCCTAGAATAGTCACTTCTATATGATAAAAGACCCACATCTCTTGCTCAGGAAATGTCAGTGACCTAAAAATGTCAAGCTTATCAATACAGTTGGGGGCTGCCCCATTGGGCTGGAACACTAGTATTCAGATCCATTTAAATCCTTTCCCACTTACAGTTATACAATTCTTGATTTTCTTCATGGATTCCTGGTGGCAGGGACACTTCGGGTCCAGCAGGGAACCAGGTCAACATGAACTTCAAGGTCACTACTTGTCACTGTGAAAGACAATCGCAGGTGCATCCTAGGACAGGTTGCATGGCTGGTGACAGACAATGTGAGACATACCAGGTGATGCCACCCAAACCTGTTCTTTCATTCAATACTGTTCTCCTGGGGGCCACACAGAGAACCACATCTGATCTCATTGCTTCTATGGCTCTAGAGCATCCTCTGGGACAGTTCCTGCTTCCTAGGTGGTAATGCTCATAGCAGGCATGGGTGCTTGAGATGTCCTTGGGGCCTAACTGCCTAGGCAGAGGAGGTGGCTGGAAAGCAGATGTGGCAAGAATAACTAAGAAGGTCTTTAGTGCTTTCTTCTCTGGCATTTTCTTATTGTTTTTTCTATTCCTCAAAAGAAAGCCAAGCTAGAGAATTCATTTAGCCTGTCCCCAGCCCCATGCTATCCACATAGCAGTGGTCCCGTATTCTCCATCAATGAAGTCACAGTGCAGGCTCCCTGTGGGTGTTGCTAGAGCCCTCCTGCCACTGGTGGCTGCTGGTCATCCTCCCGAGGCTTAGGAACATGTGTGGCTCAGTGCACAGCTACTGTGTGCCAAGTGAATTCATGCAGAAGCATCAGGGTCAGAAAGCCACCCCATAGTTTAGAAAGAGCCTTAGGGCTCTGGAAAGAGACGAGGTCACCCGAGCTTTTCCAACAAACCTTTCTAGTACCCTGATCCATCAAGCAGGGTAGATGCCTTCCCTCTCTGCCTCAAACAAGGAGCCCCTTTCAGTGAGGAAGAAATTTCATGACACCTACCATAGATAGCATGGAGACCCTTGGTAAATGTAAGGAAGATAAAGGAATTACATACAGGGGATGCCTTGAATATATGAATTGATTGAGCAAATTTAAAATTCAATTTGAATCATATGAGAAAAATGAACAAAGTAGAAAAGAACATGCTGAGGTGTTGGACTTCCGCCAGGTACAATCTGTCCTGTTGAAGAAAAATCATCCTGACACTACATGATAAGATAAGCTATTCAGAACTGTTAGGATAAGCATCAAGACCTTTTCAATAGAGAGAAAGATTAGCTGCCTCCCTGACAGCAGACAGCTGGGGATTAATAGCCAATAAGCAGGGTTGGGAAAGAAAGTCACTGGGGAGAGAGAACCATGGTAGAGGGGTTCTTAAACAGACTCCTGGGACTTCTCCAGAAAACAGGCCAGTGTGAAGAGACATAAGGTGACCTTGCTATAGCTGCTAGCCAGAGGCAAGACCCATAGGCCACACTTGGACCAAAAAAAAAAAAAAAGGCCAATTAGAATTTGGTTCGGTACCAAGTTACATTTGTCACAGAGTATAATGGATGTGAGTCTATTTAGATGATGAGAGTATCAATGCAGGATATTAAGGATAATATAATAAATGTAATACAGTGTAGGAAGCAGAGGATGCCCTGAGTGAGCAGGATACTGAGTAAATCTGTGTTGTTGACATTGGTACAACCATGCCAAGGGACCACATGGGGAAATGGTAAAGTCCTCTGTAGTAAGAAGTTTCTGGCCCAGCCTTTCCAGCCTAGTCCCGAAGTTTGGACCCTGTTCACCACCTCCACTTAGCCCCCAAATAATCATACAAAATCTTCTATTAATTTCAAGCTGCTTGGCTTATGGCTCAGACATATTGCTAGCTCTTCCAGACTTCCTCTGCTCCACGTGAGAGTTTTGGCAGAATGAACATAAATATGTTCACCGTATCTTTCTTACCCTGGATGTTGACAGTGTGTGCAGAACATGTCCACTGTAGCTCCCCCAACCTCACCCACCCAATGTGGATGGGCTGAAGACTGCTCCTGTACAGAGATGGCTCCTACCCACTTAGCTAAACCTGTCCCCTTGTTCAGCTGCATATAGTGCTGTGAGATTATCTTGTAAATTGTCCTTCCTACTAGTTTAATAAAACCCTGATTGGCTGAAGGCAGACAGGAAGTATGGGCGGGGCTACCAAACTAAGGAAACTCTGGGAAGAGGAAGAGCAGAGGAGAAATGCCAGGTTAATCCAGAGGGAAGAAGACAAGAAAGCTCTGAGAAAAAGTATTAAGCCATTTGGCTAATCATAGATTAGTTTAAGAATAAGAGTTAGCACGTAATATGCCTAAGCCATAAGCCAAACAGCATATAATTAATATATGACTTTGTGTGATTATTTGGGACTGTGGATCCAGATCCCAGAGCTAGGCTGGGCCAGAAACTTCTGACTACAATATAGTAACCCTGACTCTCTGTTTATCCTTAGGTAATAATCCTCTTACTTGTCTAACTGTGTATAATAACCCCACCTCCCTCTTTAACTCTAGAATAAATATGATGAACTTCCATGGTGTTGCAGTTTCTCCAGCTGAGCCAGCCCAGCCCCACCTCATCCCCATCTGTCTCTGCCTCTGTCCCTCTATCTCCCCCTCCCTCCCCTCCCCTGTGTGCATCTGTGTCTGTCATTTCTTCATTCCCTTGCTGGCTGACCCCAGTCAGGTCCAAGGCCCTGGAGGATACAGCAATAAAGAGAGAAAAATATTAAAAATATTACATTGAAATTTGGGGAATAAAAAGGCTTGGTACATCAATATATTCAGTGGACAGTCTCACCAACAGAATGGATCAAGTATAAAACAGAATTATAAGACAAAAGAAACGTTAAAATGTTCAAACATTGACAAAAAATAAAAAGTATAAACAGATCAGTGGGACTTTATTTAAGAACCAAATGATTCACGGCATAAATGATGAAGTTCAAACTAGAACCATAGAAAACTATTGAATAAAATCATAGCAGAAAGATCCCTAAATCTAGGGGAGAAGGTGACTGTGCAAGAGATATTTTTAATACCAGACAAGACTAGATGTGGACATTCATGCACTATACTATAAACTGAGCTCTACACATTAATAATGTAGAGAGTTTAATGTTACACTCTTGCCAGGAGACAGAATAACCAGACACCCCCCCCCAAAAAAAAAAAACAGCAGCAAAAAGCCAGAGTTAGGTGATATTGTAGTTGAAATGGACTTAGCAGACATCTGCAGAGTCTGTGACACAGTTACTGAAGAACACATTTTCCCAGCAGCCCACAGCACTTTTCCTGAAGTAGTGCACATTTGAAAACATAAGCCTGGGCTGGAGGGATGCTTCAGTGGTTAGGAGCACTGACTGTTCTTCCAGAGGTCCTGAGTTTGATTCCCAGCAACCACATGGTGGCTTACAATTGTCTGTAGTTCCAGTTCCCATTTCCAGGCAAACACCAAGGCAAATAAATAAGGCTTTAAAAAAAAAAGAAAGAAAGAAAGAAAGAAAAAGAAAAAAGAAAAGAAAACACAAGCCAAGTCAAACAAATACAAAAAAAAAAAAATCAGGGCTGGAAAGACAGCTTACTAAGGATACTAGCTGCTCTTTCAGGGACCCATGTTCAAGTCTCTGCATGGGTGGCTCACAACCATAGTTTCATGGGCTCTAGTGCCCCCTCTGGCTCCTCAAGCACTGCACACAGCTGATGCAAGGGCGTAGAAGCAAAGCACTCATACTCTTAAAAATAAAGAAATGAATAAATATTTTTTAAAAATCAGAAATCTCAAATGAAAATTATTGCTGCTCAAGCCTTTCAAAATTAAGGACAAGTCAACAATCAGTAAATGAAAATCAATAATAGAGATGGAAGCAGAGATTAATGAGATGGAAGTACTACAACAACAACAAAAAGTAAAGCAGAGAGTCGTTCTTTGGTAAGATATATGAGATTGATACATCCTTAGTCAAAGTAACCAAAAGAAAGAAAAGATTCAAAGTACTAAGGTTCTGATGGAAAATGAGACGTTACAACAGACACCAAGGACACTCAAAGGTTCATTAAAGTATGCTTTGGAAAACCTATCCCAGTGATCTGGAAAAAGAAAAAAAAAGAATGGATAAGTTTCTAGACCTACCTAGATTAAGCTAAGGAGTTACAAATAATTTAAACAGATTGATAACATGCAGTGGGACTGTAACAGTAATAAAAAGTCTTAAAAAAAAAAAAAAAAAAAAAAGCTGTGGTTCAGATAAATTCACAACTGAATTCTACCAGATGTTTAAACAGCTGATACCATGACACCAGCATTCCTCAGGCTGATTCATAAAAATAAAAGATAAAACAAAAAGGCATGCTTCTAAATTAATTTTATGAGGTCAGTATTTTCCTGATATAAAAACCAGATTAATGCCTCTCCCCCTGACCACTTGCCACTTTGGCAGGTGGGAAAGCTGGCCCCGCCCCTCACCACCTGCGGCACTTTTGAGTGTGGGCCCTGTACCTCGCTTGGGCAGCACAGTAGAGCTGATCTTGTTGACAGGGGTGCAGTGAAATGGCCCCAAGGATGTGAGCAAGCAGCAGAGACTTGGCCCTGCCCCTCATCTGCCGTGCAGTGATGTGGGCAAGAGAGAAATGCCCTCCCCTTCTCCCGCCCTCACTATTTACAGCAGATGGGAGAGCTCACCCTGAGGTCATGGGAGTGGGAGAGCTGGCCCCGCCCCTCACCAACTGCAGAACTAGGGAGAGTGGACCCTGTACCCAACCTAGGCAGCAGAGTTGACCCTGTTGGCGGAAACATGGGTGCTGAGTAGGTTCTGGGTGCAAAATTTGAAATCCACAAAGAATCAATTAAAAGTTTTTAAAAACAAAACAGATAATGATACAATAAAGAGAAAAAGAGGAAAGAAAATGAAAGTATAGGGCAATCTTCCTGATGTACAAAAGTGCAAAAATTGTCAATAAAATATTTGCAAACTAAATTCAACTCATGAAAATCATCCCCCGCCAGCACCAAGTGAGCCTTATTCCAGCATGTAAAATGTTCAAAAATATCTATTAAGCCTTATTTTTGTTCTCACAATAAAGTTTTATTCAGCCATAAGGAAGAATAAAATTATTCAGGTATAGTGGTACACACTTTTAATTCCAGCACTCAAGAGGCAAGATGTCTGTGAGTTTGAGGCCAGCCTGATCTACAGTATACATAAGGAGATCCAGGACAGCCAAGACTACATAGTAAGACCCTGTCTCAAACCTTCCCACCATCCACCCCACAGGAAAATAAAATATTATCATTTCACGGAAGAATAGGTAAAACTGAAGATTATTGCATTGAGCACATTAAGTCAAACTCAGACAAATCAAGCATGTTCTTGTTGATTTGCAAACCCTGAATTTTCTCCAGCTATGTGAAGGTATTGGTATGTTTCTGTATGTCCATACAATACACTTGTGTGTATGGCATGTAAACTGAAGGGAAACTGGGGGAAGGAAGACCAGTTGGAGAGGTGGAAAGGGGGTGGGAAGGGAAATGAAGGCACTGTCACTGGACCTCCGTGAATAAAGGAATCGGAAGGAAAAGTCAAGAACTGTGCTCACTCGCTGTTCATGGGATGACATCTTAGCTACCATTAATGTCATTTAATAACACTAGGACGGCACTCAGTTTCCATGTTAAAAGATCACCCTGGCAAGTGGGTGAAGAATGGGATTACAGGCAAGGTTGAGTGACTGAAAAGTCAGTTTGGAAACTGTTGACATAACCTAGGTAAGATAACAGTGAAGGGAGTGTCAGTCAGTGCTGCTGCTGCTACGCTGCTGCTGCTGCTGCTGTGATAAACTGACAGAAAGCTACTTGGGGAGGAAAGGGTTTATTTGGCTTCTGAGTGAAACTAAGGCGGGAACTGATGAGGGAGGGATGCTATATCCTGACTTGCTTTTTCTGGCTCTTGAAGCTACTTTTCTTATATATCCTAGGCCCACCTTCCTAGGAATGGTACCGCCCACAGTGGGCTGAACCCTCCTACATCAATTAGTAAAGAAATGCTCCAGTGACATAAACATATTTGCTTTAGGCAGTTCTTCAGGCTAACTCTTCAGCTGAGGTTCCTTCCCTCTTCCTAAGTGACTGTAGGTTTGCTTCAAACTGACATGCTGAAGCTAGCCATGACAAATACTTACAGTATATATAAAAACTTACAGTATTTGTCATGGCTAATAGACATGTCTAATAGACACAGTGTAAGTTGAAAATTTGGGTCTGGAGGTAGAAGGTTTGTTATGTTCACGGTTCTTGGTTCAAACCCCAGCACTGTGAACATGATGCTAATGAATATTATAACTCAACAGTGCACTTAATATGCTTAATGTACTGGCCATTGTAGCATGCTAGTAGATCATACTGTACATGTGGCTCCCCTAGTGGCCACTGGGCTAGCTGGGAGCTGGAGTCCCTGAGCTACAACTGCTTACCCAAGAAAGATCCAAATTCAAATTTTGTAGCTAAGTTTCTGCTAGGTGTGTATTGCTTTCATCACATTTATAAGGTCAAATAGTGTAAGCAGAGACATTGAAAATCAGGAAACAGTTGTTAGGACATACTTTGGGGAGCAAGTGAAAGAAAAAAATACAAGTTGGGGGGGATACTTCCTTGGCTGTTGGTTTATGGTGAGTAAACTGAGCCTCTATGACATAGAATGAAGAAAACCACGACAGTCGCCAGCTGAGAAACTGGGCCCACCCGCCGCTGAGGGTATAGTCTAAGCCACAGACAATCTTTGACATATTAAACAAACCTACTGTATTTTTTATAGCAAGGCCCAGCTTATTAACCAGGTTCCTTGAAATCTGCTTTTTTAATGAGGCAACCAGCTATGCTGTGTAGCAACTCAACAGCCCCTTTGGGGACGCCCCCACCCCTTGTTTTGCTTAAATCGCTGTTTAGAAAAGACAGGAGCATAACTCTTCTTGACAGAATGTATCGATACAGTCATTATGTAGGGGGACATTGACATGTCATGTCTGCAAAGTACAATGACTTTCTGGTCTTTGAAAAAATTGGTACCTTGCAAAATTTATCATTAATACATCAGGAAAGGGAGCAAAATATCTTTGTTGACATCTCATGCTGTCAGACTTAAAATGAAATAAATAACCCAGTTTATGCTTCTCTACTGATGTTGTTCAAGATCTTGCCTTACAAGTATCAGGAAACAAATTGGAGTTGTTTGCAGACCAGAAACCTCGTGGATATGTATGGTTGTGCCTAGATGTGATGTCATTCAGATGTTGTATTAATTACTTTTCGGTTGCTGAGTTTATTTTAGCTTCCATTTCTAGAGGGATAGAGTTTATCCCAGAGCCAGAGAGATGGTTCAGTGGTTAAGAATACCTGCTGTTCTTCCAGAGAACCCAGGTTCGGTTCCCAGCCTCCATGTGACAGCTCACTTACTCTAGTCAGCTTAGTGTCTATCGAGTTCTGGACCAACCAAGGCTACATAGCGATACCCTGTTTCACAGGTCCTTTATAAGAGAATAGCCAGTGCTCTTAACTACTGAGCCATCTCTGCAGCTCCAACATCTCAAGCTTTTTAATGAATTAAAAGCCACCATGCTGCTGCTTTTAGGAGCATGTAGAGCCACAGTTCAAATCATACCAAATGCCAGCAGGCTAAGCCCTTTCCTGTTTGGCTTTGAGAGTCTAAGCCTCTGTGGGTGGAGGAGCACGTGGTGGTCTCTTGAGTGCTGTTTATCTTGTTTGTGGTACTGGGGATTGAACATGGGCCCCACATAAGCTAAGCACATGCTCTAGCGCTGAGGTAGATTGCTAGCCCTGGAGAACTCTGAATCAGAATGTAGAACTGGTCACAGCCCCCTGCTTCCCCACCATTGTAAAGGATCCATTTCTCTCCCCAGAGTGTTACTGCCATTGTTCCTCCATTCAGAGTCAAGCCTGAGCTTCAAAGGTCCACAAAGGAGGAACTGTCTCCTCCTAACCAGCCCCTGCCCCCACCACAACTGGCTTTCTTCCTCAAAGGATATTTTTCATTGGGAAGGATCACATCCTTTAAGGGGCACCTCCTTCATCCCTGTGTCCCCAGGTGATGACATGGCATTCAAGCATGTGAAATAATCGAATTACCATCTCCACCTCCTACCTAACAAGGTGGAAGAGTGTCAGGCCCACAGCAGGAAATATACACAGGAGCTGCTGATATATTCAGACAGATAGAAAGACAGACAGATGAGCTGTGTCCAAGGATGGAGGGGCCACCAAGAAGTCGCTCCATAGGGTAAAGCTTCAGTTTGTTGAGTATCTGAAAAGGCTGCATGCAATTAGCCAAATCATGTGTGCATGTTAAGACAAACACCAGTTCATAATTTATAATAATGATTGGAAAGAAATTTGAAAAAGCAAATAGCACCATCAGCAGCAGGCTCCTTCAGTTCTACTGCAGTACTATGATTTTATTCAAAATCAGCACTCTCAAGCCAAGGAATTAGCCCTCAGGTTGTCTTTTCTGGGCAAACTATATCGCAAGGAATTGAAATAATGGAGAAAGTTATTACTGTCTAGCTGAGAACCAAAGCCAGGCTCTTGGGCATGCTAGGCAAATGCAAACTGTGCTGAATGCCTAGCTGGGGAGAATAATTTATATACAGATCTCAGCTAATAACTGTAGAAGGAATACCTAGATGTACTGAGCTTCCTGAAATCTGTAAGACTGTTATGCCTAGAAATGAACTTAAGTCCAACCCAGACCTGAGAACAAATAAATCAGAATTAGAGAGAACCCATGTGTAGCACAAATGTAGTGATAAATTTTATACTTAATAAAGTCACCCTGGAATATCAGAGAATAGAATCACCCACAGACAAACCATGAGGGTCAGAATGATGACTCATGCCTTTAATCCCACCATCACTCAGAAGACAAAGATCTTTCTGTATTTCTGTGAGTTCAAGGCCTAACAACCAAACAGTAGTAGCTCACAGAAATACAGAGATATCTGTTTCCTGAGTGATGAGATTAAAGGCATGGGTCCCAACTCAGTCATTCCCTGTAATAGGGTTAAAGGCATGAGTCACTACTCTGACCCTGACCTTGACTGTGGGTGATTCTGTTCTCTAGTATTCCAGGCTGATTTTATTAAATATAAAATATGTCACCACACATAAATCCTGATTGGTCTTTATGAAAACCCAGAGCCAGGTATCAGGGCAAATACTGAAAGATCAGAGGAGCCAGCCACAGCCACTAGAGACACTTCTTACCTCTACAGAATCCTCAGGCAAAGGGACTGAGCTCCAGTCTCCTCCTGCCTTATATTCCTTTCTCTGCCAAACCATATCACCTCCTGTCCCAACTTCCCTAGTGCTGGGATTAGAGGTGTGAGCCACCACTGCCTGGCCTCTACAGCTAACTAGTGGCTGGCTTTGCCCTCTGATGCTCAGGCAAACTTTATTTATTAGAGCATATATAAAATATCATTACACCTGAAAGGCAGGTCTAGCCTGTGGAACATTCACTGGGGAGCTGGACAGACTTGTGGAGGAATGGAGATTGCTATCCAAAGGCACAGGAGACTTAAACCTGATGAAATCCATAAGCAAAGAAGGAAAAGAAAAATGGAGATTAGCAAAATTTTGCCTTGAATTGGTAATTAGAGGCCAAAGATACAGTGTCCATTTTATTAAATGTTTGGTAGCATCATAGTTAGATAAGAAAATGTTCATAATTTTTATCAATATATGCTGAAGAAGACTTTGCTATACCACGTGTATGAAAAGGAGAAAGAAGAGAAAGTTTTAAAGAGAGAAAGAAAAAATAAGTTGACTTTTTAGGTTTTGAAAGTTGAAGTAGAGCTATGCAGGAGCCAGGCTAACCCCACCCCTAAACCAGTGAGCATTTTTTAAAAGGTTATTGCTAAACTGGTCAGGCTGTGCTTCAGCCCACTGTTAGCCAGGCGGATCTCTAACTTGCTGCATCCTCCTGACACCTGAAGTCCTGGTTACAAGCTCAACCAAAACCTGATGGTTACTAGATCTCAGTGATGAAAATAATGGATGAAGCCAGACGGTAGTGGCCAATGCCTTTAATCAGGAGGCAGAGGCAGGCAGATCTCTGTGAGTTCACGGACAGCCTGGTCTACAGAGTGAGTTCTAGGACAGCCAGGACCACACAGAAAAACCCTTTTTCAAAGAAGGAGGAGGAGGAAGAGGAAAGAAAGAAGGAAGGAAAGAAATGAACAAAACAAATGTGCCCAAGTTTTGACAACTGCTGAGACTGGAGGTGATCTTCTCTCTGATGGTTTTTTTATTGCTGTTTTTGAGCGTGTTTCTAATTTTAATTGATGTGAGGGAAGCTACCATAGAGAAGAATGTTGGTGAAGCCTGGACAGTTGATGCTGAATCATATCACAGGTGAGATTTCAGAATGGAAAGAATCAATCCCCACCCCCAGCCATGTAAGAAGCCTAAGCCCCGCCCCTTCCTTAGGCAGATTTTCCACCTCACTCTCACCTCCATGGACAGGGCATTTGTGAGGACTGTGGCATATTTTCTGTGGTCCAGTAGCAGTTTTCTAATAGGGCAGAGAATTCTAGCTTAAAAAGAAGAAACTTCAGGATGAAGAGTCTTGTCCCAGAGGCTTTCTGTTGACCTTCAGCTTCCTAAGCATCCAAGATTGGGGTGCAGGGACTGTGCCTCCAAGAGAATACAAGCTGCCATTATTATTGTGTTTTCAAAAACATATGTAAAATTTTACTATGGTAACTGGTTTGGGGGCAAGGGTGCTGATTGTTTCAAGACCAAGTCTCACAGTATAACCCAGACTGAGCTGGAACTCACTATGTCCCTTAAATCAGAGGGGAATCTTGTGGAAATCCTTTCGTCTCGGTTTTCTGAGAACTAATGTTCCAAGTGTGTGCCACTGTTCTTGGCTTTAACTGTCTTGACTACTTTTAAATACATAGTTCAGTATTGTTAAGTACATTTGTGTTATTTTTGCAGTATCTGTGTGTGCACACAGGCAAATGTGGTTGAGGAAGCTGGAGTTCAGTAATTCTCCACCGCATTTTTTGAGACAGGGTCTGTCCCTGAACTTGAAGTGTCTGATCAGGAAGCCCCAAGGATCCTCCCATCTTAAACCCACCAGCTTCTCTTTCTTTCTTTGTATTTATTTTTTTTAATGTAGGCACTGGAGATTCGAACTCAGGCCCACACAGTAAACCTTTTCCTTCCAGCTAACTCTCCAGCACTTGCAATGTCTTGTGATCTTGTGAAACACCAAAACTCCTGACTGCTGAACAGACCCCCTTCCCTCCCACCACGGTTCTAGGTTTTCTCTGGATTTGCTGGCTCAGTGTACCTCAGACAGCTCAAGCAGTCCTACTCACAGAATTCAAGATGGTTCTATTGCTTTCTGAGTCCTTGGGGATCCATTCGCATGGCATGTGTGGGTTCATTGTACATGTTCTTACGTGTAATTCTACATACAATTCCATTTCTCATGATGTCTCAAGTCTTTACCCTGGGATGGGGACTTCGGTTTTGTAATGAACCACAGACACTCTGGTGGCTTCTGCTGCTCATGTGCCTCAGCCTCCCAAGGACATTTCCTCTGCCTCAGCTTATTCTTCCATATTCTAATTACGGGTTCTCTGGGGCCTCGCTCTCTGTCTCCTGCCTCTGCTTCTCCCCAGCCTGGGAACACAGATTTAGCTTGCCCCAAATAATATGTTCTAATATGGAAATGGTTCTGAGAAAGTCTTGAGAGTTATGGAACAAAAAAAAATCATAACCCAAGGTGTTTTCAAATTGGAAACATCGGGGTTCACAGCTTAAGTGGGGAAATTTCTGCTATAGGTCTTAGATGCGACCTGGCACATCCTTAGCTTTTGCGTTGATTGAAGCTAGGGATTGGCTAGGATATTTCAGAAAGTTCCACGTGATAGTCACAAGGTTGTTGGGCCAGCCACAGAGATGCTCAACAATTTGACTCTGGATCTGCAACATTCTGACTCATCATAATCATGATGCTCTAACCAGTCAACTAACACTGGAAAACCTTTCATATGGTTATGGTTTCTCTTAAAGTATGTTTTATTCATGGTAAAATATCCTCAATGTTCAGCTATATTGTAGTATGTGTCCAGTCTCCCTGCTGAGGTTGGTGTATGACTCAGAGTAGAATGCCAGCAATTGCTTCTTCTTTTTGTTAAGCCATTGCATATATATCTCACATTCTTTTAAATTCCATCCACTTATGGACACTTGAGCTGCTTTAGTCTTTTGACCACGGTTAATGCTGTTCTGAATATAGTGTGTAAAACCATTGCTTTGTACACAATGACTGTTTCCCCATGATTTCAAAACTACTAGGAAGTCCCAGCTCAAGTTTAAGGTCAAGGTGCATGAATCTCCTTTCCTCTGGAGGTCTGGTCTGATCTCATCTCCACAAAGCAGAAGCTTCATATCTTAGTTACTTTTTTTTCTTGCTATGAAGAATCAACATTACCAAAGCAACTTTTAAAAGAAAGATTTAATTGAGAGTTTTTTACAGTTTCAGAGAGTGAGTCCATCAGGTTATGAATGTTATCATGGTGGCAGGCAGGCAGGCATGGTGCTGGAGCAGTGGCTGAGAGCCTCCATCAGATCCACAAGCAGGAGACAGAAAAAGAAGAAATGATACTAGGCCTGGTGTGGGCTTTTGAAACTTCAAAGCCCATTTCCAGTGACACACCTTCTCTAACAAGGCCATGCCTGCTAATCCTTCCCAAACAGTTCCACCAACTGGAGACCAGGCATTCAAATACATGAGGCTGTGGGGGCCATTGTAGTCAGAAGTTTCTCTGTCCTGCCAGGACAGTCCCACGGCCATTTAGTCCCAAATAGTCATACAAGTATACTAATTATAAACTAGCCTGTAGCTGAGGCTTATTACTTGCTAACTCTTACTCTTCAACTAACCCATGATTCTTATCCATGTTTAGCCATGTGGCTTGCTACCCTTTTCTCAGAGCAGCATTCTCATCCTGCTTCCTCAGGGTCTTGATGGTTTCCCCTTCTCTTCCTCTTCCCAGAGTTCTCTTAGTCTGGTAGCCCCGCCCATACTTCCTGCCTGCCTTCTGCCAATCAGTGTTTTATTAAAACCAATATTTACAGTGACAAATATTTACAGTGTACAAGACATAGTCTCACAGCAGTCCATGCTCGTTCAGACCATCAGACCTAATTCCCCATTCCACAGAGCCTTGATGGTAGATGGTCCCCAAATTTCCTCTATACATTTTATTTGAGAGCAAACCAAAAAGTGTTTCTAGTAATAAAGCACAAAGGAAGAGACTTGAGGGGAAATTATCTCATCTTTCTGCCTTTCATTGCTTGGGAATTGGCTACCGACACAGAGTGTCTCTCTAAAACATCATTCAAAAATTACCTAAGTGTGTGCATACATGGTGTGTATATGTGTACACACACAAAAGCACATGTGCATGCATGTGTGTTGGAAGGGTTGATAGTTTTTGCTTCTGAGTGTTTTACTGTGTAGTTCAGGCTTCTCCACCTCACAATCCTCCTGCCTCCACCTCTAAAGTGCTAAGTTTACAAATGTGTGCCACCAGGCCCAGTAAACATTTGCTTTGTGTTTGGGGGTAAAAGTTTACTTTCTCATTCAACAGTGTATCTCCTTTCTGTGTAGTAATACGCCTTGAGACTATGGGGTGGGAATGCTATTTCTGTGCTTACAAATGGTGCTGAATGTAATACTCCTTGTATATATCCTTGCTTGTTGGTTTGGTTTGAACCCTACTGTGGGATAGAAAAAAAGTGTTGGGTCAAAGAGCATGGATATTTAATAACTTGTTAGTTCTAGTCAAATCGCTGTCCTAAAGATTCTCCTGATTTATCTGCTAGGGTCAAGAAAGGCTTGTACTTATTATTTCAACGCTGGTCAAACATTCCAGCTTATTCTTATTTGATCACCAAATAGTCCTCTCTAAAGTAAATCCACACAGCTTCTACTAAATTAAAATCTGCTAGGTTAATGAGTTTGCCTAACTTCACTATACATTGTCTGCTTATAGCCTTAGGCAAATTTCAAAAAAAAAAAAGCAATTATGTATTCTAAAAGAATTTTAGATTTGTGTGTTCATGCTTGTGTGTGTGTGTGTGTGTGTGTGTGTGTGTGTGTGTGTGTGATGCTTTGTGGGTGCCAGGCCAGGTACCATCTTGTCCAGGCACTGAAGACAGTTATAAAACTTGCAGGGGTGGTGACCCATCCTGGCGGGCTGGCTCCTCAGCACCTGCAGTTATCAGCGGTAGTTCCTAAACTGAAGTGCTGGCCCCTCGGGGCTGTCACAGCTTCCATGTGATCTCCTTACTTCTGATAACTTAAGAAATTGTGGAGAGAAGGATCCAGAATGAGAATGTTTATGTCACATGTCAGAAGAAGACATTTGATCCCCTAGACTTGGAGTTACAGGTGATTGTTAGCTGTCATGTGGTTGCTAGGAAGAGAACCCAGACCCTCTGGAAAAGGGTCTTAGCCACTGAGCCATCTCTCCAACTCTGTAATTTTATATTTTCGTTGATCACAAGTTTAGGATTTTTTTTTTTTACTGAAAAGCTAATTTTGTTAATATTTGTATATTTTACTTCCAGGGTTGCATAAATTCATCTTAAGATATAAGGTCTCCTTTTTATTTCCTTTTGAGGAAAACTTTTGGTTCTTACTCCTTCTTTCCTTCATTTCCAGAAATTACAAGCTGACTGGAAAGATCAAATCCCATAAAAGACTTTTAGGCCATTTGCTTAGGGGAAATAGCTGCCTCCTGCCCAAATTTAATTTTAAGTGCTTAAGATCCTAGAATGCTTAGCGTAGGACAGCGGTCTTACAGTTATAGAAATTATATTTTACATATAAAGATATCATCCAATGAGCCCAAGCAATTGTTCAGGGCGTAAAGATTTGCCAGCAAGCCTTCCTGTTGGCAGTGGAGTCCTCGGGCAGAGAAACCCTATCATCAGTAGCGTTTATAATTATGTTTACTCCTTAGCCAGACAGGCAGCCAGGGTTGGATCAGAGGCCAGCAGCCTCGGTCCACCCCCACCTCCCACTCCGGGTCCCCGCGGGTCTCCTTTTGTGTGTTCCTTGCGTCCTCTCTAGGCGTGTCTGCGCGGTACAGAGACAGTGACGCACCCAGAGCAGCGGAACTGTCTGTTCAGGGAGATGTCACTGCCAAAGGCTTGGTTGTCAGAGGACAGTTCATCCGCCTGACTCTGAGGATTCCCGGAAAGGAGGTGGTGGCCCTCACTGCTGCTGTTGCTGCTGCTGCTGCTCCAGCCAGGATCCTGCCCCTCCCTCGCAGGAGGATTTGCCAGCAGCCCCGCCCTCTCCTTCTGGGTCCTCCTCCCCACAATTGCTGAAGTTATCAAGAGAAATAAGGTAGCTGGGAGACCACATGGAAGTTGTGACAGCTCCACGGAGCGTCCCTTTGGGAGCCAGCACCTCGGCTTAAGGGACCGCTGCTGACACGTTGAATGCAGGTGCTGCGGAGCCAGCCCGCCGGAATGGGCCACCAATGCTGCAAGCTTTATAACTGCCTTCAGTGCCTGGACAAGACGGTACCTGGCCTTCTCTCTCCTCTCTTCCCCTTTCTTGGTTCGGGCAAAGAAGGTGCGAGCATCCACCTCTGCCCCCCACCCCGCCCACCTCCCTCGCATGCCTGTGTGCTTTGTTGGTGAGCAGGAAGCTCAGGGTTTCCCTTCCAGGGTGCTGGATCGTGAGTGGTGCTCACAGAAAAGCGGCTCCTCTCCGGAGCTCTGCGGGAGCCTTACATAATGTTGTGTTCCTGCAGGCTCGGATAAAACTGTTGCATTTTGCAGACATTGTGGGATGGTCTTGAAATCCAAACTGCCAGTGGAATCCTGGGAAGGTTCTTAGGGCATTTTATGTACCTGGGAAACCTAAGATGCTAAGATGCTCTGGTGTGGGAGGGATGTGGGTCAGCTAGGCACAATGTTTTCACTAAGCCAAACTGGAACTTTGAAAGTTTATCACTCCGGATTTAAAGAGCATCTCCTCTTGGAACTGATTATAAATGTCAGAGAAGAAGGCACAAGGGTGCATGCAGTTTGATATGTGACTTCCCAGTCACAAAGTGGTAGCATGGGGTCAACACTTGGTGAGCTGGGGCTTGGGGGTTCACTAGAAAGAAAATTCACAGCCAGGGAATAGAAACCGAGTCAGAGAAAGCGCTGTACAGTGATTCAACACAAAGCCTGACTTTGCTTAGGCACTCGCCTGATCTGGGCGCTTGCAGAGGGGTGTGGGTATTTTTAATTCCATCTCTAGATAACTACTAGCAAAGACTCTTCTTGAGCTATATATTTCATCAAAGATGCATGAAATGGAATCTCACGAGGGACGAGGAGCCTGAAATTGCCTTTTTTTTTTTTTTTTTCCTGCCTATGTGGCATCAACTAGTAGATAGCTTGGGATATAGTGTGTGACCAGGTGACGGGGAAATATATGACTTAATTTAAAACTCGTTACAGGGCTGTCACTGGGGATCATCTCCTGTCAGTTCTGCTCATGAACTCTTTCCTGCCCCTCACACACCATCTCGGAAACCTAAACTGCCCCTTAAAATTCACCTAGGACTTTTGTTTGGGTGCAGGTGTTTCAGTGAATTCGGCTTCTGTTGGCCGGAGTCTGAGTGTAAGTTGTGTGTGCTGTAAAGAAACAGACAAACAGGAAGCATCTATAAAATCCACCACTAAAACAGCTCTTTTTCAAGAGATGTGGTTTCAGAAAGGAGTCCAGGGAAGCTTTATAACAATAGTTTGCTAAAAGAAAAGATAAGTCACATGCCTAGCAATATCATAAAGTTTGTAGTCCTGAACTCAGGTCAAAAGGTTCCAAAAATAAAGTTGCCTGTCACCTCAGCTACTGGGCGGAAATGGGTAAGGTTGGTAGGTAGACTGAGATGTCTGGGCCACCAAGAGCACCATAATAACATCCCATCCCTCAATATTTATTTATTTATTTATTTATTTATTTATTTATTTATTTATTTTACCTTTTAAATAGAGATTACCAAGGGTGATACATGCATTTAATCCCAGCATTTGGGAAGCAGAAGCAGGCAGATCTCTAAGGTTTTGAGGTCATCTTAGTGAATATAGCCAGTTCTAGGTCAGCCTGAACTAAATAGTCAGACAGATAGACAGACAGATGAGTCATTTTGCTTGAGAAAATATATTCTAAAGTGAGCTTGCTCCTGTTTTCTCTTAAATTCAAATTACTAGAAATAATCTTCCTTACATCATTCCTGCAGTTAAGGATTTTGGAAAAGAGTTTGGTATTACTGTCTCTTTAGAAGGGTAATGTCTAAGTAGCTGTTACTTGTTTTAGCTTTGGAACCCCACATTCAGGGCTTAGATTCTCTGTGAGAAAAATGGAAAACATTGAATTGAATTAATGAGCCTTTCATTATGCTCACACCCATATTTCTTGATTTTTTTTTTCTTTGCCATGTTTTAAGTAGTATTCCTGCATCAGGTTTAGTGGATGTATATTTATGGGTGCTCTTTGAAGAAGTTGGGGGCTTTCTCTTTTAAAAACAAATGCAGGCATGTTTGTGTTGCTGCTTGCTTTCCTGGATAACTTCCCAGGAAGTAAGCCCAACTCCTTCCTTCAGCCCAAAGCTACGTGCTGCCCAGTCACTGTGATGGGAGACATAGGGTTTCCTCTCCCTTTGGGCATTATCATGCTGTAAATCCTAGAAACCCTACCCTCCGTTAGTCCTCACAGCCGAGATCAACATAGTTTGAAAGACCTTAGCGTGTAGTAAAGGTAATGGGAAAGTCTTCCTGACTGCTCTAGCCCAGCTTATTATCCCCCCCAAAAAAACCTTTCCTACAATGTCACATAACTATGAAAGAGGACATGGGATTTTAAGGGATAACAAATTATTTTTTGCTGTTTACACTGGAGCTAAAAAGTTTGTAAAAATGACGAGACGTGACGATAACATTTGAAGTCATTTCAGAGATGAGGCTAAGAAAGCAATGCCTTGGAATGGCTCTCTACCGAGCTGCACCAGGAGAACAGTCTTCCTAAAGAACAAAATGAAAACAAAACTGCTAAATGAGAAAATGGTTTTTAAAAACTGTCTGTGTTGGGGCTGGAGAGGTGGTTCTGCAGTTAAGACCTCGATTCAATTCCTGGCACCCATGTGGTGACTCACAACCATCTGTAACTCTAGTTCCGGGGTATCCAATGCCCCCTTTTGGCTTCCTCGGGTACTGCATGCAGGTGCTGCACATAAATACATGCAGGCAAACCACCTATACACATAAAATAAAAATAAATAAATCTTTAAAAGCTATCCATTTCTGTTATTGTCTGAGTTACCCAAGGCTATCCAATTATCCATATTCATCATTGCTTTCCTTCATGCCTCATTGCTGCAGAGACGATCAGAATTATTTAGACAAATAAGCAGTCTTTATCACTTACTAATTCCCTTGTGTTTTCACATTTTCTGGGGAAATTGCAAGTTGTATAGACAACAATGACTCATACAGAGCAATTAAACACTAGTTACAGGCCAGAGGATAATTAAATCAAGGCTCTGACCACTCCCTAACTCTGAAACAAATTGAGAGGGGATCATAGAAGAAGTTCTTGAGGATGGAGTGGAATGTTCGAGTTACATTTGTAAGAATGGGGTGGTATTTTATCAAACTGACAAGAAGTGGAGATGTAACCACAAGCAACGAGTAGGAGAGGAAAGTGCTTTTGCTCAACGTGGTGAAATGCAGGGGGGTAGTTCTCACTCACGATAAACGCAGCAGGAAACAGAGCACACAGAGAATGCAGAAAATTTTCCATCCTGGAAGGCAGACTCACATTTCATAACTTGTAGTAATGAAAAAGTGCAGATCGGCCTGGGGTGTTTGTTTTGTTCTTAGCAGAGATGCAGTCTGGCTGTGGGCGTGTTTGATGGTCATGCTCTGGGGAAGGTGAGTCAAAAAGGGAGAAAGAATCCAGAAGAACTTTCTTTCCTAAGTGCAGTGTAAATGGATTAAAACTCTCCATGCTGGATCATTTCCCATCCTCCTGCTTTTACTCTAGAATTCTCCTGCCTTGCATGTTCGATTGGCTTCCTCCTCCTTGGCCCCATCAGTCTCTGTCCTTTCCAGTCGCTCATTAGCCACCCAGATGTGTATACCCTCATTATCTCCCTGCCAGGATGATCCTTCTTCATTACCCACCATCTCCGGGGTAAACAAGTTGTTTTCTTTTAACTAGTGATTCTCCCAGCATGCACAGGGGCAAAGGTTGGAGCAACCTTTTAACTTCAGACACTCTGGTTTCTTTTAATACAAGGTTTGAATACACTGTTCACACAACTAGACACTGACATGAATGGAAGAATATTATATAGCAGCACTTGGTGTGGAAGGGTTTATGTTAAATTCTATTTCAGAGTTGATAAGTAGGTTGATATATAAAGACAGTAGCTTTGTGTTAATTATTTGAGAAAGAGATAATACTTATTGATTAACTCAAGCATTGTGTCAGCACTATCTTAAAGCTGTAACAAAATGAAAGCTAAAAGGTCATCTTGCATTTCAAGGTATTTCCACCAGAACTTTGTTATGAATCTGCCCAAATGTTTCAATATCACACTGAAAATGAATGATCTGTGCACAGAGAGCCAGGGAAATTACTGTGGAGATGTGTGTGTGTTCTTTGACTGATTCACCTGAAAAGACCAAAGAAAATATTTCCCCAGCATAACACATTTTACCAAATTTGATTAATTAATTAATTGCCCACATTCATGGGCAAGAGGAAATTTTGTTTCAGAGAAGAGTGAAAAGCTCCTAATTTCTTTGCAGCTTAGTGTGTGTGTGTGCCATGTGTGGAGTTTAATTCATAGGACAAAGGACTCAGTTATTTCCTCGAATAGAAAGACCCCTACCCTTCCTTGCTCTCTGAGGTGGGGTCTCAATAGACAGCCCAAGCTAGCCTGTGGCTTGCAATCATCTTTCTGCTTCCCAAGTTCTGGGATTACAGGTGTGAGCCTCTGTACCTCATGCCTTTCCGCTCTTTATTTAATTCCCGGTGTGCACTTTTGTTTATCTTGGGAATAACATGGCCCACATCACATGGATGGTGCCTGAGATTAACGCTTTCTCAGAACAGGCTAAAACTATTAGAGATGGCTTGGCAGTTAAAAGCACTATTATTGCAGAAGACCTAGGTTTCCTTTCCAGCACCCAGTTCAAGTAGCTCACAACTACCTGTGACTTTGGTTCCAGGGATCTGACACATATGGTGACAGGCACATGCAGTCATATACCCACACATGTACACATAAATAAGTACAACATAAATATGCCATTTTAAAAAATAAAGCAAAGACTATTAAGAGTTCTTGGGTACACACACACACACACACACACACACACACACACACACACACACACGATTCACATCTTAGGAGCATGGTTAGACTATAGTGAATTTCATAAGTTGTCTTTGGTATCTCTGGCAGAAGAAAACAGTTTTTCCAATGAGTATCACAGACCAGGAGCTTACAAAGACAAAAAAATCTATGGTCTAACGGGGTGACAAAATTTCCCAGAAGCTCCTGGTGCCATTTTGTAGCCCTGGCTCTCCTAGCCTTGGCCTGGGAAGCTCCCTTCATTTCACAGTCCGTGTTTGTTGCTCTTCCAAGCTCAAGTTAAATCTCCAAGACAGCCCTAGCCTCCTGGGCGGTCTCACACTGTTCTGTAATTGTATATCAACTCACTCTCAGACACTGGCTACTTAGAGGCCAAAAGGCCATTTGCCTGGCACATAGTAGGCACTCAGCATGTGGCAGTGTATAAGATTCCAGTTTCTGGAGTCACCGGAAAAGCCATCTAGAGATGCTGGATGCAATCTTAATTTTATTGATTGGCTGTTCATTCGAGGAGGGAGGGCATGGACAGCTAATGCCCAATGTGGTCACACAGGTGATGTTAACTAGGAGAGACAGTTTCACTTCCTATTACCACGAGGTCCATGAGGTAGTGTCAGCCGTCGAGACGGATAACTCCTGGTAACTAAGCAGATTAAGGTTAACAGAGTTTGGCAGAATGGCTCGGGGCTTGGCCACAAGTCCAGTTGCTTGGTGTCATGGAAATGAGAGTTGTGTGCTCTGCCAGGTGTGTCTAGCTAGGAGAGAGGGACAGGAGAATTCTCGGAAGTCTTTGGAAGACCAGGGCATGGAGAGCCAAGCCTTCAAAGATGGGCAGGCACCAAGGGAGCAGACCCTCTATGGCACCTACATTTAGGGCTGGAGAAGAAGGGTAATTTGGATGTTTCCTGGTCCCCAATCATCTTGGCATTTAAGATTTATAGATCATATTAAAACAAATGCCAATATGGTGAAAGAGAGGGACATGATCGAATGGTGATCGGCTTGGAAGCTGCAGCTGCTGACTTTGGGAGAGCATGGCGCTTCCCAGGTACTCACTGGAAGTTAAGCCTGCCTCAGACTAAACAGTCCTCAGAGAACAATGGTGTTCTTGGGCTCTGCAGTGTCTGGACTTTGTCACTGGGACAGTTTGGGTGCTGGATGCTGGTGTCTATATTTAGCCCTCTTGAGTGAACACAGAAGCTCACGTGCTTGGCACCAGTTAAGAATTTTCCACATGTTCCCCATTTACTGAAGTGCTGATCTGACCCCATCCCCACCCCACATCAGAGAATGCCTTGCTCCTATCCCAACCCCCCACACATACCTTTTCATCACCCACCCAGTGGGAAGAGTGAGTTGAGATCCTTGTAGAAGGCATCTTAAGAATTGCCAGAGTTTAAGGCTCTCTCAAGAGCTACACTTCTGCTGGATTCTGTGGTCCCATATGGGTACGGGACAAGAGCAGCAAGGGCAAACCGGATGAAAGGTGTCCTTGGTATTCATCTGGAAAGTGCGGCTCCTATAGTTAGAGCTGTTGACTCCATTGCAGGAGCCATGACGTCATCCTGGTTTGGCTTTCAGGAAACACAAAATAACTTACTTGATGCATAAATTAGAAGATTGATATCATTTCTAAAGCAAGCATTAAGGAAGAGAGGTTCTCGATGGAACAGGCAGGGTAGGCAGGCTTGCCTTGGCAAGCTAAGGTGGAGCCCTGCCAACCTCTTCAGCAGGAATGTGTCCAGGAACATCAGAAAGATGTTCCGTCTAGAACTGACAGGGGGAACCAAACAGCTACCCTATCTGGAGTTACAACCCCAGAAGGCCGTGCTGAAGAGGCATCAAACACTGAAGATGTCCCCTCATATAAACCACAGATCAATTTCAAAGACAAGCACAAGTAGTGTGAGCTGTCAAGGGGGAGGGGGTAATCTAGAGAATTGTCCAGAGTCAGATGAGGTGGCAGCTGACCGCCTTTCCTCCAATCAGATGTGACAGTTCTGTGGCCAGGAGTGCTAGATTCAACCCTTGATCAGTTTGGGAAGTGAGGACCGCAGGGGAGCATCGTGGGGTGCAAGTGGTTGATGATAATGCTTGAAAGTCCCACATTTTCCATTTCCTTCACCACACAGTCCCTGGTACTTCCCCCTAAGTGGAAAGGAAGCCCAGGGTTCATTAACAGTGACCCCTGAATCTTTACTTTCTGCAACAACAGCTTCAGTGAATTGACCATGGAAAATTGAGGTAAAGTGCATTAATATTGAAAACACACTGGTATTAGGGGTTGTTGTTGTTGTTGTTCACAATTGTTCCCTAAATAGTACAGAGAGCAACCCTTCACAAGGAATTTACACCGTCTTCAGAACTGTGAACAACAGAGAGGTGGCTTTAACTCTAGGTCAGCAGTTCTCAACATGAGGATCAAAACCCCTTTTGGGGGGAAACAATTCTTTCACAGGGGTCATCTGAGACCATCAAGAAACACAGATGTTTACAATTTATAACAGTATCAAAATTACAGTTATGAAGTAGCAATGAAAGCACATGATTGGGGGTCAGCACAACATGAGGAACTGTATTAAAGGGTCTCAGCATCAGGATGGTTGAGAAGCCCTTCCCTGGGAGAACAGGAATGGCTTCTCTGCACACATGGTACTATTTTATGTATAGGACTTGATTGTATGTGGATTTGGGTATCCTGGCTAGGAAGTATTTTGAAATCAGCCCCTACAGATACCATGTGATGGCTGTACTTGAAGAAGCAGAGAAAGGAGATAATTCTTCTATGCATGGCTAAAGAAAGCATTTGGTAGAACTTAGCATTAGTAGTCTTTATTAAATAGTAAATAATCTCTACCCAGAATGTTCTAGAGCTGGGTCACTTACCTTGTGGAATTTGTTTCCTTCCTACCACTCATCTGGAAGGTTCGGTGTGGATATATATTACATATTCAATAAAACCTGAATATTGGGGAGAGAAGCACACAGCCAAATCCTAGGCAGACAACTCAGGAAATTCTTAAACCTTGAATACAAAGATAAACAGCTAAGTCAGCCACACACGTTTGATCCCAGCACAGGGAAAGCAGGGAGTGGTGACCAACACTCTTGATCCCGTAACTCCAGAGACAGAACTTCTTCTGTTTCTGTGAGTTCAAGGTTACACACCTTTAATCCTAGTCTGGATGGGATAGGATATATATATATATAGGCTCATAGAAACCAGGCAGAGGCAGAAGCAACTGGCAGAAGCAACCTGAGGAAGCTGCAAGCCAGCTGGGTGAGAACTGACTGTGGTGCTTCCTCTCTCTGATATCTCAGCCTTTCCCTGATATTTGGCTCTGAGTCTCATTCATACTATTACAGGGCTGTTTGGGAGGATGTGGAGGATCCCATCAACAAATGTTCCTGTACCCATCAGATACTGGCTGCAGCGGGCAGCTAAGGAAAACAATGGCTTTGGATTTGAAGCTGGAGGATGTTTTTGTTAGGTTTTGACTGTTTGCTGCCAGATGCTGAGTCTTTGTGACCTTGGCAGGTGCCTTTTTCATGCTATTCCTTGACCAATACGCTCAAAATTTTAGTTTTCTGCCTGGTTTTGTGAAGCAGTGAGTGTGATTTTTCCAAATTGTTCTTGATGTAGAAGATGTAACTTGATGTAAGTTAAGTTTCTTAGTGGTTTAGTGCAATGTAAATACTGAAATGAGCCTTCTCCAAAGCACTAAATTAGTAAAGGTGGCTGTCAGATAGCCATTGGAGGCTACCATTAGAACAAGTGTAAAAGTCCTGGGATCAATTTGATAAGAACACTTTCCCTGTTCTGGCTCTTTGAACTGTGTCAAAATTGAGAGGTCTGGGGATATGGCTCAGTCATAGAACACAGGCCTGGCATGTGTGAAGCGCTATAGTTGACCCAACACAGAGGGGGGGGGAGGGAGAGAGAGGGAGAGAGAGAGACAGAGACAGAGAGAGACAGAGACAGAGAGAGAGAGGGAGGGAGGGGGAGAGGGAGAGAGAGAGACAGAGAGACAGAGAAACAGAGAGAGAGGGAGAGGGAGAGGGAGAGGGAGAGACTGACTTTAGAGTCAGTGCAGAGCCAAGAGAGGTAGTAAACAAATCATCAGAGCCCAGGGTTAGAGATATAGCTCAATGTTAGAGTCTCTTCCTGAAAACCTACTGCTCTGGGTTTTGTCTCTGCCCTGTAAAAATAAATAGATCAGATGCATAGATAGATAATACATAATAAATGATAGACAGAAAATAGATAATAAAGAAGATAAATGAAGCAATTAGTTATATTTTTCTATTATTAAATAAAACGCAGGAGCCAGAAAGTGTGGTAAAAACCTGATAGATCCCAAGCATGACAGAGAAACAACAGCTGACCCTGCCACCCACCTTCCCAGGCTGGAAAACCACAGATCTGTTTAAGCCCCTCCCTACTCCTTCCCGTGTCTCTCATCCTAATCTGGGTCTGCCAAAACTCTAAGGTTAATTCTGGCCAGCTGAAGGTTGACTCCACCCTCTGATCCAAGGTTTAATTTTATTGGCAGTCTCAGGAGTGTCAGAGTGTGATCAAAATATCTCACAACAGCAGATAATTAATAGATGATATATAAATGATAGATATGTGATATAGATGACAGATGATAGATATGTAGACATATGATTGTTGAATAGAGATAGATAGATAGATAGATAGATAGATAGATAGATAGATAGATGGAATCAGAGCCTATCTGACATAGGTGATTAATACAGAGGAGTATCTATTCCTTCATATGGATGTTTTCTAGCTACAAATAAAGTCAAAGAAAACTGTGGATCTGTAACACCACCTAACACTTATGCAAGCTCAACCATGGTTGTGTTATATCGGCTCATTTGTTTAACCCTGTTATGACCCCATGCAGTAGCCACAACATTTTAAGAGGTATCTTTTGAGGATTAGGAAGACAGTACTCTGGCATAATCAATACCTGAATATAGGGAGAGATGAACTTCCTTGGGCTGAAGGGACAACAGAGCTTACCACAGAAGTTCATATCTCAGAGCTGTGAGGCCGGGAAATCCAATGCCAAGGCAGAGCCAGTTTCTAAGGACAGTCTGAACACTCTAAGATGGCTCCTTCTAAATTGTCTTGCTTGTAGTTGTGGAAGAGATGAGTCATTCCTAGTGCCTTTTTCCCAGGAGTGCCAATCACTCAGGAAAGCTCTGCACTCCTAACCCGATCACCTACCACAGCTGTCATGAACAGCGCTGGCATGGGAGTCAAGAGTTTCAACATACAGATTTGAGTGAGATCCACACACTCTGACCACACAGGGTCCTCTACTTAACAACTAGATCATTTGATGAATATTCTTAAAAGACTCATTAGCCAGGCTGGAGAGATGGCTCAGAGGTTAAGAGCACTGACTGTTCTTCCAGAGGTCCTGAGTTTGATTCCCAGCAACCACATGGTGGCTCACAACCATCTATGATGACATATCTGGTACCCTCTTCTGTATACTGTATACATAATAAATAAATACATCTTTTTTAAAAAGACTCATTAGCCAACAATTGTTTATTCTGATGCTATAAACTTGTTCATGCTAAATAGTGACTGCACCATTGAGCCACTTCTCCAGATATCTACTATGACAACAGAGTTTCATTCTAGAATTATGAATATGACATTGCTTAGCAAAGGCCTTTTGGATGACCTTAGATTCTCCCAGGAGCCTGCAATAAACTACCTCAGTCTAAATCAGTGATTCTCAACCCCCCTAATGCTGTAATCTTTCAATACAGTTTCTCATGTTGTGGTGACCTCCAACCATAAAATCATTTTTGTTGTAACTACTTTATAACTATAATTTTGCTACTATTATCAATTATTACATAACTATCTGTGTTTTCTAATGATTAATCTTAGGTAACCGCTGTGAGAGGGTCATTTGACCCCTAAAGGATGTCTGCCCACGGGTTGCTAAGCGCTAGTCTAAATGCTGCTGATTCACAAGCACAATTGTGAGAACCGCCTCTAGTCCCACAGAGCATGGGTTCCTGAGAGGCGCGGTCCTGGTTTGGTTTTCCATCACTGTGATAAAACATTGACCAAAACCAACTTGGAGAGGAAAAGCTTCAATTTGGCTTACATGTCCTCATGATGGCCCACAACTGAGCATGAAGATGAGTAGATCTTCGGAGGCCCATGGGCTGAAAGTGCTCATAAGCCCTTCTTCCAATGGAGAGTGAGCCAGTATGAGCTGTGAGCATGGCACCTTAAATGAAATGAAAATGAAAAACAAACAAATAAACAAACAAAAAACCTTGACCAAGCAGCTTGGGGAGGACAGGGTGGTCTATTTGGCTCAACACATTCCCAACAGAGTCCATCCTTGAGTAAAGTTAAGGAAGAACAATGCTAAGTGGCCCGCTCCCCAGGGCTTGCTTAGTTTGCCTTCTTAGACAGTGTAAGACCCTATGCCCACAGTGGCCTAGCCCCTTCCTTCCTCACCAGTCAAGTAACGGTCCCCACAGACATGAGTAGGTCTTTGGAGGCCCAAGGGCTGACCAATCTGATGGAGGCAACTCTTCTGTTGAGGTTCCTTCTTCCTGGGTGACCCCAGTCTATGTCAGGTTGACAAAGCAAAACCTCAACTAGCCAGCACAGTCACGAAAGGCAAGGGTGGTCAGTAACTAAGGAGCATTGTGATAGTTGCCCTTCTAATACTTTCATAAAATACCTGACATAAATAATGTACGAAAGGAAAGAAGTAGTTGGTGCTCAGTTCCAAGAGTCCTAATCTTTGATCAGATTGCTTTGGACCTCAGGAGGACATCCTGGATGGTATGGGTTGGGATCTTGAGGCAGAACAACCTGCTACCTCATGGCTAGGAAAAGAAAGAGGCCAGTGTCCCGCCATCTTTCTAAAGAGCACACTCCCAAAGACTTAAAGATGTCCCATTAGACCCCAGCCCTTAAAGAGCCATGACACCTCCTGGTCATGCCCCTGGACATCAAGCCTCTAACACAGACCTTTGGGGGACATTGAACACGTAGACTATAGACAACAATCCCAAGGCCTTGAAGATACCCATCTTATGTGTTTGGTTCACATTTTAGGCAAAGGAAGTTCTTCTAGATGTCAGTTTTCATTACGAGTACATTCTGTTGACTGATGGGGACCTTCTCTGAAGAGCTGGTGTCTCTAACTTACGAGCAGTATTTCCTTTTTAGAAGCAGTGAAATCTTAAGAATCCATCTGTGGTGACTCATAAATGTAGACTGAATATGCAGTGTGGCTTGGGATGCTTAACTGTTTTATGCCACAGAATGTAATTAATGTGAAAACAAGTGGCCTTTTGACCCTAAGTAATGCTTCAAATGTACTGTACCTCCTGTGCCTTATAGTAAAGTCCAGAGTGGGTCAAAACTCGGAGACACCTCACTGTCAGCTCTTAGGAGAAAGATGCTGCAGGCCATGGCTTCTGCTCTGATTTCCATTATTCATTAGATAACTTAACTAGTTATGGGTAAAAGAATAAGCTTAAGGGAATAATTTTCTTAAAAAATGAGCTTGTGTATATATATTGTGTAGAACAGAGATGTACTTAGAATTATTCCAGGATGATTTAACTGTGTGATACAGAGAAAGGATGGCTGTGAATTCTGCAGTATATTAATACTGGAAACACTCTGACTTAGTTCTGTTGGGTTATGCAGGGATAATGTTTCTCACCTTCAGGGCTCAACTTGTTTTCTATGATTTATTTGTTAAACATGTGACTATGCTTATGTCAAATGAGAGTCTCAGTATCCATTTTCTTTTCCCCAGAGTGAAAGTGCCCTTGCGAAAGAAAAAGAGCTGTCGATCGAACTTGCAAACATCAGGGATGAAGTTGGTAAGTAGGTTATCTACCATGAGGACTGTACCACCCTAGAGGTGGGGGGGTAGGTTATCTACCATGAGGACTGTACCACCCTAGAGGTGGGGGGGTAGGTTATCTACCATGAGGACTGTACCACCCTAGAGGTAGTGGATAGGTTATCTACCATGAAGACTGGTACCACCCTAGAGGTGGTGGGTAGGTTATCTGCCATAAAGGCTGGTACCACCCTAGAGGGGGGGGGTAGGTTATCTACCATGAGGACTATACCACCCTAAAGGTGGGGGGTAGGTTATCTACCATGAAGGCTGGTACCACCCTAGAGGTGGGTGGGTAGGTTATCTACCATGAGGACTGTACCACCCTAAAGGTGGGGGGTAGGTTATCTACCATGAAGGCTGGTACTACCCTAGAGGTGGGGGGTAGGTTATCTGCCATAAAGGCTGGTACCACCCTAGAGGTGGGGGGTAGTTTATCTACCATGAAGACTGGTACCACCCTAGAGGTGAGGGGTAGGTTATCTACCATGAAGACTGGTACCACCCTAGAGGTGGGGGGGTAGGTTATCTACCATGAAGACTGGTACCACCCTAGAGGTGGGGGGTAGGTTATCTACCATGAAGACTGGTACCACCCTAGAGGTGGGGGGGTAGGTTATCTACCATGAAGGCTGGTACCACCCTAGAGGTAGTGGGGCCTGGGAGAATAGAGCCTAAAAATGAGGTGGTCTCATGCAATAACTGACTTTATTCAGAGCATTGAAAAATTGATACTTTGAGGGTTAAGGAGGGTCACATGAGGAAAGGCTCTTGAGTTCAAGCTGTATGCAATCACAAGGACAAGCTGCACATGGCAAAACAAACAAACAAACAAAACACCAGATTTTTCCATAGAGGCATGTAAACAAGACAAATATCAATGGCCACTTGTAATGAATAATCTAAAGTGAACTCACTCCTACCCACTACACCTTGGAGGATCACAAAAGTACATTCCAAGAACAATTTGTGTCTTTGAAGAAGTCACAAAACTCTGGTCCTGCTTTCCTGGAGTTTTTCACAGATACATAGAATTCTCCTCGCAGGACTCCATTGCAAAGACCATGAGCAATGTCTTTTCCTGAGGCCTTGAATGTGTAACAAAGGCCATAATATCTCCTGTAATAAGCCAGATCAAACCTGTCTAGACCAATGAAGCATCTTTGCCAGCACAGTAGTGGTCTGCTAGAGCCTCATGAGGAACCTACAGGATCTTCATGACAGAGATAGTTTCTCGCAGCTAACAAAGGGACTAATCAGGCCTTGACTGTTCTTCACAGATAGCACACACATCTGTGACAGACACCCCTCCCTCTAGGCACCTCCAAAGCCATTCTGAGCTATGTGTAATGCATGTTGGATGGCTTCCTGCAACTGTATGCACTTTGCCATAAAAAACACTGTCATCTCAAAAAGGGTCTGACTAGAACAAAATTATGAGGATCATATTGAAATATGTAATCTTTAGGGATGGTCTAATATTCAGAGACTTTGTCAAAATAAGGATGATCCCCAGACCACAAGAATATGATAGGAGGCAGGCTTCCTGTCTAGGTGAAGGATAGGCATAGGTGTTTGCCATGTGTGTGGGGAAGGGGTTCTGGGGGTTCTCCTCCTCCCCTCCCCTTCCTCTTTCTTTTTCTCCAGGACTAGGGATTAAACCCTGTGTTTTGTTTATGCTAAGTAGCCACTAGACCACTGAGCTGTAGACTGTAAAAAATGTTTTATTTGAAACAGGATCTCTTTAAGTTACCCAGGCTGACCTTGAACTCACTCAGAAGTCTAGACTTGCTTAACGTGTATGACTCTTTTACCTCAGTCTCTTGAGCAGCTAGATGTACAGGCCTGTGTCATGAGGCCCTCCCTTCTTTCTCTTGTCTACCTGCTACTCTGTGTCCCCAGGAATCTGTTAAAAAACCATGACCTTCTTCCTTTTGGCCTGTTGTTCTAGTCACAAGTCCACATTCCCCCTAACTATTGTGATTGTGGGAATACCTACGCATGCAGGTGTGATTACCTCCACGAAGTAAAGGAATTGGACCCACCCAGGCACTCTTGGCAGGTGTCTGGCTATGCAAGTTGTGAGCAGTCCACTTTTCTCTAGTGGCTGTGGATTTTCAAGTGAGCAGTGAACAGAAAGATCGTAGGCTTCAAATGCACATCCCCCATTCTCCTTTTATTTCATCATTTCTCCTCTGTGAGCTTTGTGGCTTCCTTTCTTACAGAAATGGCTCAGAAGTGGTGTTTTCTCCTCTCCAAAAAGAACCAGGCCTGTGAAAACAAAACAAATAGCAATGTGTTATGCATAGGATCAACAGCACCTGGGTCCCCACCCCAGCTCCAGACCCAAGAAGGAGTTGGAGGACTTAATCCAGACATAGGGTGGGTCAGCAAGGTGGAGCCTGTGAGTGCTGCACCCCACCCAGGGTCCTGAGGCTCATGAGATGGGTGCTGAAGCGGTTGGAAAATCAGCCTCCAGAGAAGTGACAGTTACCCTGGCCCCATCAGACTCCCTGCTGGAAAGGTGTCACCCTCTCATTTTGTTGTCACTGTTTCCATGGAGATTAAGTCTCTTCCCTTGACATCATCAGCATCTCTTCTAATTGGGTTCTTAGTACATAGACCTTCCCCAGGCCCTGCAAGACTAGCTGAGGGCACCCTTGCTGGGATCAAAAGTTGTTTTTACTCCGCCTAGAGGAGGTCTTGCCATTCATTCACTGAAGGAGCCCTGCGGGTCCCCAGATGATGTTCTCTTATACTGATACATCAAGGAGACCTCTCCACAGAGAGTCACTAAGAGAACATTCTTCCACGGAGTCTGCGTTTTCAGAAAGGTGTTTCTTCCCCAACTCTAGCTGCAGAGATCCCCATCCTTCAACTCAGCCCGTGCTCTGAGGGATAGGAATGTTAGACCATCTCTCTTTCCAAATAAAGCTACAAACCAGTGAGCGTGAGGGACATTGTTGGGCAGGTCAATTCCCAGGTGACAGGACTGAGCCCGGCTGTGAACCTTTGGTCTTGGTCCTGTTCCAATCCCAACCCAGTCTCCCAGGATGCCCCCTGATGGTGCTGTGTCAGCAACTCAGATGATAGGGGTAGAGAGAGGGATCCCCCAAAGTCCTGATTCATAGTGATAGCCACCCCATGGTCAAATAGATACTTCATAGTGCTACTTGATGAGCAGATAAACTTAAACTGTGTGTCCTAACAACTCAGTAGCCATTTGAAAAAAAAAATAGCTGAAATTGGAGGGTGAAGCAATGTTTTCCTCTCATTTAAGCAGCCATGGTTACTTGCTAGAGGGATGTTTGAGCTGTTGGCTGGTATGGCTCTCAAACCTTAGAATTGGGTTGAATAATGCCACTCCTTGGGTCCTGTTTCACAGGGATTGTCCCTCTGTGCTTTTTATCAGAGCAGCAGCTGAAGCAGAACTTCCCAAGGTACAGTTTCACAGAAAGGAACAAAGTGTGACTAGTGTGGGGTATTGTCAAGGAGCAAAAACTTCCAGCAAGTACCCTGACCTTGGACTTTTCAGATTCTCTGCAGGGCCTTATATGCTGAGTGCAGGAACATGCTATTGGACTTAGTGATGCTTCCCTCACTGGCTAAGAGGATTGGGGGCCCAGGAACCACTCATAAACCTTCCTTTATTCAGAGTGACCATTGTGCATCCTGCTTAAGCAGAGACCAGGGAGGAGGGATGGTTCTTTACTGCTTCCTTCCAGGTTCATGCTCAGTACCTTTCTTGTCCTGCTTAGACCTACCTGCCTATGTGGTACCACCCACAGTCGGCTGGGTCTTCCTACATCAATCACTAATCAAGACAGTGCCCACAGGCCAGTCTGATGATACAGGCATTTTCTCAGTTGAGGTTCCCTTTTCCCAGATGAGGCTAGCTCATGTCAAACTTATAGGCGGAAAAAAAGAACCTTACCTAGTCATCAAGCTGTTAGGCACACTCCAGGAACAGTCCCTATGGAGTTTTTATGCGCAAGATTTATCCAGTACCCTGAGATGCTGAAGCCAGCCTCTGAATGGGTTGCTCCAGTGATCGAGTATGCTTGCAGCTGGTACCAGGCTCTGGGGTTCCAGAGACTCATGGAGCATGTTGGCTTGGACTCTCTGACCTTCAGGTTCCTCTTCATAGTATGAAAAGCCAATTCTAGAAGATGCTGCTGGTGAGGTTTTCAGCTCGGGTGCAGTGGCTAGTGGGCAAAGATAGAGATCAGAGTTCTCCTCTCCAGGTTGAATTTCTCCCTGCGGGGATGTCTGCCTTCCCATAGCAGGCTTTGGATGGGAGCCTTCTGATGCTCTTACACTGGATGTGCCAAGCCTTGATGGCACTGCCTTTAGCAAGCTCCAGAAACTTCTAAACGGAGCCGGATTTGTTCAGGGTTTGAGGTTAAGTCATCTGTTTTTTGCATTAGTGCTAAGAATAGAAGCAGAGTTCATCTGCCCATTAGGAAAAACAAGCCAAAAAAAAGGCAAAGAAACAAAAAACCAAAAAGAACCCAACAGAGACAAAGCGGAAGTCCCTGGCAGTCCCGTGGCTGGTCCATTCAGCCCAGCAGTCATCCCAGGGGAGGCTCTGCTCTGCCAAGCAAGTCTCACTCCTCTGTAGAGACTGCATTTGTGACAGAACAAAGAAGAGAGGCTGTGGAGGCCCATTGTCAACCCATAAATTCTAGCGCTGAGCTCTGCACTTCCCTTAAAGAAAGCAAAGCCTTCACGCTGACTTCTGAAGGGTCCAGAGGGAAAGACTTTCCCTCAGTAGCAGCCCTGTCATTCCTTACCTCCTTAACAGTTGATTTCGACCCCCACAAGGAGTGGGGGGGGGGTGGCTAGAAGGAAAGAGAGGGGCCGGGGAGATAGAATTCCTAGAAGTCTGTGACGCACACAGGGTAAAGAAGAAGCTGTCAAAGTAGGAGGAGCCCAAATGTTAGAGATTCTAGCATAGCACGGGCCATCTCCAAGTTGCTGTCCCAAATGCTACCAATAGCTGTTAATAAGCTTCTATCCATTATCTTTACTCTTGGTTTGAATAAATACAATGGTGTCTATACCCAGTCAGGATTGGTAATTATAGGTGGTTCTCTGTTCTGGTTCTGGTCAAGAGTCATCTGGAGCCCTGCTCTGGGCAACAGAAACAAAATATTGGAGAGCAAGATGTGGGTAGGTTTTTAGTCTCCCAGATGTTTATTATGGACAGAAACTTCGACAGTCAGTGAGCAGTCTGAAGAAATAGGTTTTGATTTGAATCCAAACCAGATGGGAGAGTGTTAGGAGCAGTGGGGAAAATGTACCTGGCTACTCCTCTCTGTAGCCTGAGGAGCTCCTCACTTGGAGATCTTCACACATGCAGAATCTCAAGATGTGTCACTGAGTGAGGGATGTGCAGTTGAGGGCAGATGCCCATACAGGTGATTGTGAGCCACCAAGTCACTTAACAACATACTTCTAGAGAACACATTGGTCAACAGAAGAATGAAATCATTATTTTGAGTAAAAAAGAAAATAAAAATAGAACACATCAAAATTTGTGTTGCAAAATTCTCTAGTCAGCATAGCTGAATCTTCTCACTTAATCTGCCCCACAAAATCTGGGAAGACACTGGAAATATAGCATCTATTCCACAGGTGATCAGATAGATCGCTGGGGACTGATACTGGAAAACAGGAAGTTTTGCTCCCAAAGGTCTCGTCTGCTGTCAGCAATTTGAGCTTGTTGATAGTTTCCTTGCAGACCATACAGCCCAGTGATACGAGGAAGGTCTGAGAATACTGCCCCTCTTACAGGAAAATGAGATGGGAAAAATTCAAATCAGTGATCTCAGCCACTCTGATTAAATTTTATTCTAGTAAATGTCACTTTGATTTCTTTCCCAAACAGGCGCTTACCCGTGCACAGTAGGTACTATTGAACCTGCCAATTCCCAGAGACTCGGTTGGTTGCCATGGAAAACACATTACAGCTACAGTTACACACCACACACACACACACACACACACACACACACACACACACCTTGCTATACTTTTTTCAGAAACTGATTTATTCCATGTGGCAGCCACATAATTTTTTTTTATTATAAAATTCTGTTGCATCTATATGCTTAGCACATTCTAATCATTTTCTGTAGAGATGTTTGTGTTGAGATCTGATGAAATATTGAGTCTCTTAAGGCCAGTATTGCTTTTCCATATATATATGTTAATGAAGTCTGCAGGGGTAGGGAGAGAGTGCCCCACATTTATGAGGAACTGGCATTTTAGTCTATCATTCTATCACTGTGAAGAGACACCATGACCAAGGCGATGTAAGTGAAAGAAAGCCAATTAGTTGAAGGCTTTGCTTACAGTCTCAGAGGTAGTCCTTGATCAGCATGGTGGGAAGCAGACAGGAAGGGCCCTGGAGCAGTAGCTGAGAACTTTGCATGCTAATTCTCAGGCAGAGAGGGGAGGAGGGGAGGGAGGGGTGGGGGAGGAGAGAAAAGAAGGGGAGAAGAGAAGGAGGGGAAGGGGAAGGGAGAAGAAGGAGGGAAGAGGAGAGGGGAGGAGAGGGAGGGGAGGGGAGGAGAGGGGAGCAGGGGAGGTCCTGAGACTGAGACTGACATGGGCTTTTGAAAGCCCAAAGCCCACCGTACTGACATACTTTCTCTAATAAGTTCACACCTCCTAATGCTTCCCAAACAGTTCCACTAACCGGGAACCAAGCACATTAGCCTATAGGGGCCATTCTCATCCAAACCACCACAGCTAGGTTCAGTCCTCAGCACCACACTCCCACAAAGACTTCAGTCTTAATGAACTTGAACTGACTTTGCCCCCAAGCCCTCCTGGGATTGGGCTCCCTCTCATGTTGTGGAGTCAGAAGCTGCCATGAATTTGAGACCTTGTACATTTAGCATATAAACAACAGTATATAGTTTACAAAAGCTTTTCATATCATTATTTCATTTGCACCTGGTGACAGCCATAGGAGATAAGGGTCAGTAAATGATGTCATGACTGCCTAAATAAGGTTAGAGACACCAAATCACACCACGATAAAGACTTTTTATATCTTTCCTTCATGGCCATTTCATATTAGAAGATCTATATGGTACTTGGGGGGATTTAATAAAAAGCAAGGAAATTTTATATATAAATTATATATAGTATAATATGTATATTCTGTGATATGCTGAGATATTTTGCAAAATATATACATTGTAAATTGTAGTCACATACAATTTTTGTGTATATAATCTCTTCCTGCCATGAGTCTCTCATACACACAAAAATATTCTTGCTGTGCAACAAATGTCATTCTGTGTATCAGAAACCTCTGGCCTAGGACTGAGCACAGTGGACATGGACCACTCACTGTTACATTCAAATTTATAAACTTAATTAACTTCAAGGGACAAGCCCTTTGCTATAGCATGAACAGTAAAATAAGAGTATAGCCAAGGCTCTGACCCCACAAATGCCCATTTGAGTGACAGTCAGACATGAGCAAGTGCAGTTGTCTCTGTGTTTGTGGGTTTCACATCCACAGATTCAACCAAGACAGATCAAAATTGGTGTCTAAAGTTTTCATTTTCTTCTGAACATATACATTTTTTCCCTTGTCATGCCCTAAACAATATAGTATAACACAGAGTTCACAGGCTCTATGGATTCTATTCACATACTTTATCAATCCATATAAGGGCTTGAACTTCTTTGGATTTGGGCATTGTGGGGGAGGGGGAGCATGGAACCATCTCCATTAATATCAAAGGCAGCAGTGACTAAGATTCAAGGAGAGAGCAGTAGGGGTTCTAGAGTTTCAGAGAATATGGAACCCAGGTGAGTCCAGAGAAATCTGGAAGTGCTGAACAGATGAGCCTCAAGGAAGCTGAGAAATCCCTGACAAACAGTTCTCCCATACACTTGGTCTTCTACAAAGGTGGTGTTAATGATGTCATTGACTTAACCTCTGCATTAACAAGTGAGAAAATAATGAAGACAGCTGTGTTTGTGCACAGGAAACCTTAAGCAAGAATTATAGGGCAAATTATGTGCTCATCGGAACCATCCAGTTACCTACATGAAGGGTAGGGCTAGTGTTTGCACCTAAGACATAAATGTTTTTCTCCAGGCAGATTCTTCAATGCTGGTGTCTTTCTTGTCATGGCTAATGCCCTTGTGAGTCTTCTCATTCATCCACCAGGACCACATTTATATGTTCAAGAGTACCATCACTTACTTTAATTGCATAGTGTGACAGGATTGGAACAAAATAATATAAATTATTCTTCAGGTCACCCTTTTTTTGATGAAAGTTGTTTCTCTTCAGATATGTGCTTTGGGGGAAATTATTTCTGTTGAGGACAAGAATAGTGAGACCAATTTTTGCATCACAATTAGCCATGAAGACTGAACTGGCTTCTTCAATATTCTAGCTAAAGCCTCAGAACTCCTTGGGCTGTGGATGGGGCTCAGTCATAGAGCCCTTGTTGAGCAGAATTGCTAGGATCATCCCATTATGCAGAAAAAAAGAGGGAGGGGGAGGGAGAGAGGGAGACAAGGAGGGAGGGAATAGAGGAGGGAGGGAGGGAGGAAGGAAAGAAGGAAAATCCTCTAGTCTCTTTCACAGTTCTCTCTTTAAAGGGCTCCCGCTGGGGCTGGAGAGGTGGCTCAGTGGTGAAAAGCACACAGTGCTCTTGCAGAGGACCTGAATTCAGTTCCCAGCTCCCACATTGACTGGCTCACAAACCACCTGAACTCTAGCTCCAGAGGATCTGATACCCCCAATGGCCTCCTTAAGCAATTGCACTCATATGCATATACCTACACACAGACACACATATACACATAATTATAACCTACTAATTATACATTTTGAAAGGCTTCTGCTGATGACAGAATGATGGATCCAGCAGAGCATTATCCAGGGAGACCAGGCTGAGAGATAGATGTGACGTTGACTGGCAAATTCTCTGTGCTCTAGATCTTTTAAAATCTGCTTTTGAATACACCAAGAATGTCTCTGGCTCCCAAGGAAACACCTTAACTACATTGGCTGGAACGTGATAAAAAATTCAAATGGCTAGTTTATCAACTTGTGAAGAGAAAAAAAAATCTCTTTATAGGCAGGTCTACCTAGAAAACTGACCCAGTCTTCAGAGGCTGAGTAGGGACTAGATGGATTATGCATTGTAAAAAAAAAAAATAGCACCTCGCTGATATGTCCTTGGGCAGGACTCTTTCTTTCTAGGCCCTCAGTTCTTAGCCAAGAACCCTGATTGGATGAGGTGTAAGCATGTTAAAGTCACCTGATGCTTTCACACTGTGCAGGCTCTGCCTTCCATACTTCCAGCTGTGATACAGTAACTGCTCTTGTGAAGCCTGTGGTATACAGTTATGAAATAGACAGAATACAGGAGACAGCGATCTCCAAGAATCTGACAGAAAAGTTTGCATAGTGAATCCCACCTCTCTGCTGAGGGCCATGCTTCAGATGTGGTCACTCATAGGTACTGTGGACAGTGACCACCGTCTCACTAGCCTAAAGAAGCAGATGTCAGAGTTCAGTGTGATGGAAACAGAAAGTATCGGATAAGGACTGGAAAGGCGTATGCTGGGCAGAGAGCTCCATTTCTTTAAAGGGTAGTCTGCACATGGGCAGAAAGGCCTGCAGCGGGCATTGGCACCACACTAAGCACTGAGGGAGCATCTAATCTGGAGCTTCTTTGCCTGGCAAAATGACTAAAAATTTTAGCCAGTTGCTTTATAACAACCCATTCTGGGTCATAGGGAGATAGCTTTTTCAGTGAAATTTACCAAGACTGGCATTTGAACCTCAAAACCTTAGCTTTTAAAAAAAAATGCAAGCTGGGAACAGTGATGTAATTGTGATCCCAGCACTGGCTGAAACAAGCAGATAGATCCCTAAGACTCAGTGGCCAGCCAGCCTAATCTGTTTGACAAGTTCCGAGCAAATGTCTCAAAGAAAAAGTACACACATACACACACACACACACACACACACACACACACACACACACACACACACTGATGCACGCACCAACACAAATACTTCGAGGATGATGCCCATACTGATTTCATTACATAATCTCACTTTGAAAGCTTTATCATCTTGACATTGCCAAACTCAAGATCAAGGTTCAGAGCCATGAGAGTGGGGGACACACATGGACCATTTTCCAGCCATAGTGGGTCCCAACCAGTTCTCTTCTGCTTAGGTGGCCACAGAAGGAAGACTTCTCTGGATCTTCCAGCTGACTGACCCTGGTGACTCAAAGCAATAGCAGCCTCACCCAAAGGCTTGTCTGAGATAAAGAATCTCATTGTCCACCCAGCTAATAAATTAACCAATGTCTGCACTTCACAAGGTCCATTGAGCTGTTGTTTTAGTGTCTTGCTTATGATAATAAATCTCCCACCCCAGAACTAACCAGGTCTGGCCCTGCTTAGTTTATGAGCCTCACAATTGAAAGCTCTTTAGCGGGGTTTGTACTTGACCATCAGTGACCCCAGGAAGGGGTGGCTTTGATCCAGCTAGACTCCATGCTGTATGTTTCAGGGCCATGAATCCATTTGTCCAAGATACTTTTCTGTTGATATGATTAAAGACTGACCCAAAACAATTGGGGGAGGAAAGGGTTTGTTTGGTTTGCACATCCCGCTCACAGTCTGTCATTTAGGAAGATCAGGGCGGGAACTAAGGCAGGATCCTGGAGGAAGGATCTGAATGGTCCTTACTGATTTGCTTCCTTTGCTTTTTCACACAGCCCAGGCCCACCTTCCCAGGGGCAGCACCGCCCACAGTGGGCTGGGTCCTCCATGTCAATCATGAATCAAGAAAATGCCCCAAAGATGTCCCCACTTGCCAGTTTGATGGGAGCAGTTGTTCAAATGAGGGTCCTTCTTTCCAGATTGAAAAAAAAAACCCACAATTAAACCCTGGCCTCATGTCCCTCAGATGTAACCTTCATCTGTCAGTTGAAGTTGACCTCTTAGTGTCCAATCTGTCTGTCGTGGTGACCGGAAGTTAGAGCCATTTGCATGAAAGATGGGTCTCCTAGAGAAAGCCCTATAATGATAAAAGCAGGAGGAAGCTGTTCTATCCAGTGGGCCCTACTCTTGCTGTGTGGATGTGAGTCTATCGGCTGGGACCATCACTGAAGCTGAGAGTGCCCCAGGCATCCCCAGAGAGAGATGTGGCTCTCACACACCTTTGCCTCAGACAACCCAGAGGGAGAAACCTGTTTCCTCAGGCACCTCACCTAGCACTCTGTGGGGAAGGGTGTCCTGGCTTTGTTTAAACTTTGTGTTAAGTGAGGGACACTGGCAGCCCTCCCAGCATCCAGACAGGGCAGTGAGTGAGTATTTCTGTTAGGATGGTTAATGGGAGCACTAATAAGACTGTTGATTTTTAAACAATATACACACTCAGGGAGGGAGAGTTGGCTCAACTGTTAGGACACACATTGCTCCTGCAGATCCCCAGCACTCATATGGTGCCTCACAACCCGCTGTAACTCCAGCTCAAGGGGGATCTGACATACTCACATGCCCATACTCTCATATAGACACACTTATGCATAACTGGAAATAAAAGTAAATATCTAAAAATTAATAATATGTACTCTATATGTATATTATAATAATACATATGGGATCAATCATATATACATATACACGACATGTGTATGCACACATGCACACACAGGCTGCTGTCAATTGCCTGAGTATCTTGCTTGTTCTCTCTCTGTGTCTAACATTAGTCAGTAGAAACAGTTCTCTGTGGCCTGCTTTGTCCCGTGATGTATTTGAAGAGATGGAGATACTGTGCTGAGTTGATTGGGAAATTAATGCCTCTCAGGTGAAATTAAGTTTTGAAGATTTTAAAACGTTAATCCTTCATTCCATGAAAAACTAAAGACAGTGAACACACACACACACACACACACACACACACACACCATATTCTGAACAATCCTCATATCAGAGAGGGGTCTCCCAAGACCATGACATCCACTGAACTGAATGGTCTGAGGAATGAAGTAAAAGCTGGAACCATTACCTTCAACACACACTAGTTTACTCTCTAACAACAGCTTGGCCTCCTTGCCTGCCTAGGAATCAGGAATGGGGCCACAGAAGCCATGGGTAGAAGACTAAATTGATGACGTATTGTGGAATGCGGCCTCTGTAAACAGAGGCTTTGAAAATGATTGTGTCCAGGGAGGTCGTTTTCTAGAACTTGGTGGGGTCCACTCTACGTGGTGAAAGGGGCCTGAAGTGCATGAACACCATTGTTTAAAGTTTTCAGTCCTTTATCAAAACTTGTCCTAAAAGGCATGTTCACTATGGTGATAGATGTAACCTGGGTCAGGTCTTTGAGGTCAAATTAAAAGGGACACCCTCTAATGCCACTTTTCACAGGGGAAAAAATAAAGTAGTAAATTGTTGGCGGAGTTCTCCTGTCTCACCAGAAGCTCTCAAATAAACACACTAAGGCTTGATATTAATTATAAATGCTTGGCCAATAGCTCAGGCTTATTACTAACTAGCTCTTATAACTTAAATGAACCCATTTCTATTAATCCATATATTGCCATATGGCTCGTGGTTTACTTGTTCTCCAGAGAGTCTTGCTTCCTCTATGTCTCCTGGCAACTCCTCTGATCCCGCCCATCTTCATCCCAGCATCCTTAGTTTGGCTGTCCCGCCTATACTTCCTGCCTGGCTACTGGCCAGTCAGCATGTTTTTAAACCGAGTCAAGTGACAAATCTTTACAGTATACAAACGAATTACTCCACAGCAGTAAATAACCAAGTGCTTTGGTCACATGCAGTCATTAGCTGTCCTTCCAGAGTCTGACCACAGAAAGCCTGAGGCAGTGAGTTATGTACATAGTTGTGTAAGTTGGTGCCATAGAGATCTGGCTATCCAAATTAAATGGCTCCATGAGGGATATCTGTCAGGCCACTCCATGTTTATATGTGCTGTGTTATTAGTTCTCATCTGGGCAGCATAGTTTCTTCTTTCAAAAGCTGTAAACCATCCCGAATCAGTTTCCTCTCCCCTCTTTGCCAGTAAATGATGTCTGCAACCCTCTCAGTTACTGTCCCACACAGGACCAGACACCATTCAGTCCTTGACTCATTCATCTTAAAGAATACATTAAATGACACAAAACATTTATGACTATCAGGAGACTTTAAATCCATTGGGGTTTTTATTTTTGTGTCTGATCTTTCTCATATCTCTCTTCTGAAATACAAGAATAACAGGGTTGTTACTGCTCCATAGGGTGTTTCCCAGATGCAGGGTATCCAGCGTTAGCTAAGATTTCAGGATAGGGGTCTGTTATGGGGAAGAAGCATGGCAGCAGGATCCAGAAGCTGAGAGATCAGATCTTCAACCACTAATTATAAAGAGAGCAAACTGCAATGGAAGTGGGGTGAAGCTACACACTCTCAAAGCCCTTCTCCAGTGACCTGCTTCCTCCGTCAACACTGCACTTCCTAAAGGTCCCATACCGCTTCCTCTGTCAACACTGCACTTCCTAAAGGTCCCATAACACTTTCTCCATCAACACTGCACTTCCTAAAGGTCCCATAATGCTTCCTCCATCAACACTGCACTTCCTAAAGGTCCCATAACGCTTCCTCCATCAACACTGCACTTCCTAAAGGTCCCATAATGCTTCCTCCGTCAACACTGCACTTCCTAAAGGTCCCATAACACTTCCTCCATCGACACTGCACTTCCTAAAGGTCCCATACCGCTTCCTCCATCGACACCGCACTTCCTAAAGGTCCCATAATGCTTCCTCCGTCAACAATGCACTTCTTAAAGGTCCCATAACGCTTCCTTCGTTGACACTGCACTCCCTAAAGGTCCCATAATGCTTCCTCTGTTGACACCACACTTCCTAAAGGTCCCATAATGCTTCCTTTGTCGACACTGCACTTCCTAAAGGTCCCATAACACTTCCTCCATGGACACCACACTTCTAAAGGTCCCATAACACTTCCCCAGACAGTGCCACCAGCTGGGGACCAAGTGCTCAAATTCCTGGTCCTAAGAAGGACATCCCAATCAAAATCACTGCTTAAACCATAAAGCACATACATATATATGCCAAGCACTGTTGTCGCTTATTTCTTGCATCCCTGAGAAACAAGTAATTCTGTGTAAAGCATATTTTTCTCCGGGATTGCAGTTTCTTTTCTTAAGGGGTATGTTTTGTAGGACATTCAAACATAAAATGGTACACCCAGAGCAAGAAAGGTAGTTCTGCAGTTGAGAGCATTAACTGTTCTTGCAGAGGACCCAGATTCAGTTCCCAGCACCCACATGACAGCTCATCTGTAACTTCATCTCTAGGGGATCTGATGCCTCTTCTGCAGGCACCAGGCACACAGACATACATGCAGACCAAACGCCTTTACCCATTAGTGCTTTAAAGTAGAAACAGATGACTAACACAAAATGATATGCACACCTGTCTTCACTAACCCTTAATGTAACCCTCTGGGGTGACCCAGTTCATTATGATAGGCGCATGGCGCTAAGACAGGAGGCAGAGAGGATGACAAGAAGTGGAGGTCAGATGTCACCTTCAGAGACACTTGATGACCCGTGCCTGCCACCTTCTAAAGACTACAGCCTCCCCAAATAATAACACTAGACTGAGAAAACTATCCAAAACCTGACGTGTTTCAGATCAAACCATAGCAAGGTCCGAGTGCACAATGCAACCGATATCCTTCTTTGATATTTTTTTTTTTTTTAAAACTTTATTTATTTATTATTTATTTATTTATTTGCCTTGGTGTTTGCCTGGAACTGGAACTACAGACAGTTGTTAGCTGCCATGTGGGTGCTGGGAATCGAACCCGGGTCCTCTGGAAGAGCAGACGGTGCTCTTAACCGCTGAGCCATCTCTCCAGCCCTTTTTTTTTTTTTAAATTTTTTTTTTTTTTTTTTTAAACTTTATTTATTTATTTATTTGCCTTGGTGTTTTTGCCTGGAACTGGAACTACAGACAGTTGTGAGCTGCCATGTGGGTGCTGGGAATCGAACCCGGGTCCTCTGGAAGAGCAGACGGTGCTCTTAACCGCTGAGCCATCTCTCCAGCCCCTCCTTCTTTGATATTAAGCTCAGAGAGGCTGGATGACTTTGAGAAGCCCAGCAGCTTGTGTTGGTCCCAGCTAGCCCCAAGGCCAGCTGGGAGAGGCTTCCTGCAGCTTCTGGCTTCTGGGCCTCTCTGCTTCCCCTGCCTCTGACCACTCCCCTTCTGCACTTACTCCACCCCCGACTCCACTGTTCCTCATCTCCTGCTAGCCACAGAGTTTTCCCTTCAAGAGTCATAATATTGCAAAGACTCCTGGAAGCTAGGGAGTGCCCTCCACTCTAGGATGGACACATCTTTTGTGTCTTTGCACAAACCATTTATAGACCCTCAGGGGTAGGGGAGTGTTATCTGGAGGAGACTTGCTAACTTCATTCAGTCCCAAGGCCTCAAGTTGTGAAGATTTGATACTGTTACAGGATAGACCACTTTGTGTAAACCTGGGATGTAGACCCTCATCAGTAAGGTGGCATGGGACCTTACAAAACCCAACAGGCTCAGCTTTTTATTTTTCATACTAATTGGCAACATCTATGCTCTGAAAGCCAGAGTGGCTTTTTCTCAGGCCAGTGGACCACAGCAGAGCCCTAAATGCACAATAACACACCCATTAGTTCTGGGAGGCTTGTAAGCACCCATGTTATCATCCCCTGAAGGGCGCTGCCATGTGTCATTACCCAGACCAGCCACTGAGTCTTTCTGGATTCCAGCCTAGCCTTCATCCCTGTACCCAGTCCATGTGCAAATCAGGTCTCCTTCACCTTCCCACTGCTCCCCCCCATCTATCCATCCCTCCCCGTGCCTCATCCCTCATCTGGATCTTCCAGGTCATCTGACACAATTAAGCTCAGTATCTGAGCTCCAACCATCCCTGAACTCTTCTGCTTGTCTCTTAAATCATTTTCCTATGCAGCTATCAGGGATGAAAATCACTAAATCTTCCCCTCTTTGAGACCCTGGCAACATGATGCTGTTGTGAGAGCATTATAAAGCCATAGTCTAACCGCAAGTCCTGCATGATGTGCCTCCGCCTGCCTCTAGAACTTGACCTTCTTCCTCTGAAAATGTTGGTGCACCATCAGTGCCCTTTCTGCTCCTTGGCTAGACCAGAGCTGTGCCTGTCTGTCCCAGGGCCTTTGCATGTTCAGGTAGAAGGGAGAGTGTCCAGTGATGGTCAAGCACTACACATAGATCATCACCGGATTTATAGATTAATTAGTGTCCACGCAAGGACTGACTTGCATCTCTGTTGACCTGAACTCTGTTCTCATGATGTGCCTCCTCTTTCTCTTAAGCTTAAAGCTGCCCACAGTGGCATACTTCCTAAACCTCCCCAAACAGCCATCAACTGGTATCAAATGATCAAAATGTCTGAGACTAAGGGGACATTTCTCATTCAAGTCACTTCTTCTGTGATAGCTTGCCTTCATCCAGCCACTGTGCCTAGAACCATGTTTGGCGCTCAGCAGGTGCTCCTTAAATTCAATGACTGGTTACCTTTGGGTGCTGGGGATGGACCCCAACACCATGCACATACTAAACACTTGCTCTACAACTTAACTACCCGCCCCCCAGCTCAATATCCATCAAAAGCTGCTCTGCCTATCTGAACACAGAATACAAAGAGCACTGGTCTTGCACACCTATGAGGAAATAGGCAGGTAAAGGGTTATAATTCCAGACACAGACATTGGAGATTTGAGGAACCGATGCCAATGCACGGTTTCACCTTGGAGACATTATAATGCTGATGCATCATGGAGGCTGCTCCGTGCTCCTTGCTCTGCTGTAGACCTTGCAGACCTTGGACGAGTTAATTCCACTTCCTGCTGTTTGCAGGTGGGATGTGGGGTGCCTTCTAGACCCCTAGTGGGGCTGTAGGGAGCTGCAGTCCCCATCTAGGCAGGGCAAGCTTTGAGGCTGTCACCTTGCCCTAGGATTAGTGTGTGTCTACAAACACCACACCACAGGCAGGCTGCTGGCTCCCTGACGTATTCTCCCTCTGTGTACACCTCAGATTTCATTTCTAGTCACTCCTTTTATTTCTTCTTTGAACATTTTCACCAAAAGAATTTAGGAAACGTTCTGGGCAGCGTGTCCATCCAGAGGGCACTTTTTCTGGTACTTTACCACCCCCTTGTGGTCACAAATTTATTACCGGCTAACTATGAAATTTAAAGACAGTGTCAACCCCTGGATGAGGACACCCATAGTCCTTAAAGCCTGGTGATTTCCACTCCCGAGAGCTCATTCTAATAAAAAGTGACCCTGCTGGGTGAACATGTTTGTTGTATTATCTGTAATCTTACCTGTACCAACAAGTCTTGGAAACAAATGTCTAACAATAAGGGGCGAAAGCTGTATCAGTAGAAAACTTTGGGCCTTGGCTGGGTAAATTTCAACAGTTTTGAGCACTGAGTGACATCATTGTGTCCCGGATCTTGTGTGCTGGCCTTGTGGGTAAGTAGGGCATACACACTAGGGAACTGGGGCATAGTGGAACAGCCAATTGGCATCTGATTCTCAAATAGTTCAGAGGAAGATGTCTTTTGTGATAATATATTGTGCTAAACTAGGTTTTCAGGTGTTGGTGGATTATTAATTTCTCTATTTTCTTATAGCCCTAAATGACCTGGAGCTTCCTTACTCTGTAGACAAGGCTACCCTCAAACTCTCAGGGATCCCCTGCCACTGCTCCCAGAGTGCTAGGATTAAAAAGGACACACACACACACACACACACACACACACACACACACACACACACACGGCTGTGGACTATTTTTTATTTGTTTACTTCTTTAATCAGTTTTGGGTGTTGGGAATAGAACTCAGAGCCTCGTGCGTGTCAAACCAAACATTCTCCTGCTCAGTTACACTCAGTGGTTCCTGTTCCAGCTTTTAGTTTTTTGTTTTTTGTTTTTTTTTTATTATGCATACAGTTTTACAGAAGAGGGCACCAGACCTCATCATAGATGGTTGTGAGCCACCATGTGGTTTTGCTGGGAATTGAACTCAGGTCCTCTGGAAGAACAGTCAGTGCTCTTAACCTCTGAGCCACAAGCGAGCTTGCAGGGGCCATCAAGCCATGGGTCATCGTGGGCGTCTGCTCCCTACTGTGTGCTAAAGACCTCTCTGCTCCCCGCAGCCTTCAACACCGCCAAGTGTGAGAAGCTGCAGAAGGAGAAGGAGGCGCTGGAGAGGCGGTTCGAGGAGGAGCTGAGAAGATTGGGTTGGCAGCAGCAGGCCGAGGTTCAGGAGCTGCAGGCCCGGCTTCAGGAGCAGTTCCAGGCTGAGAGCGCACGCCTGCAAGAGGAGCATCAGGACCAGCTGCTGCGCATGCGCTGCCAGCACCAGGAGCAGGTAAGATGGCTGGGCGGCTCAGCACCAGTGATGGGAGAAGATCCTGGGCCACCTGAGGAAACGGGCTTGAGGTCAAGTTCACACTCCAGCCTCATTCTGGTTCTTTCTGTACCCCGTGCCTAGAATGTTGTCCCTGCAGACACTATGGCACCCTCTCCTCTTTCCAGGTCTAAGGTTAGCGTCTCAGTGAGAACTTATCTAAGACTGTAGTTTTATGCTTGTCCTTTGTCCCTAACTGGTCATGTGTTCTTCGAGTGTTATTTGTGGGCAGAGGTGCTAAGCAAACATGTATGTAGATCTGGTTCTGCACCAGCCACTACTTTTTTTTTTTAATATTTTTTTTATGGGAATTGATGTTTTGCCTGCATGTATAACTGTGTAAGGGTGTCAGATCTTGGAATTACAGACAGTTGTTAGCTGCCATGTGGATGCTGGGAATCGAACTCAGGTTCTCCGGAAGAACAGTCAGCGCTCTCAACCTCTGAGCCATCTCTCCAGCCTACCCCACCCCTCAGCCACTACCTTCAACATTTGATTTACACTGACTCCCATCACCCTACCAGATAGCCATTTCTATTTCCATTTTACAGGTAAGAGGACAGAGCCTCAAGGCTAAGTAAGCCGCCAGAGTTATTCTGTTGCATGAAGTATGAGCAGAATCCCCCTTCTTCTTTAAAGTGCATTGCCCATCAATGCTCACCAACTCTCTCACCGAACAGCCTCCTCCCTTTTCTTTAAAACTCATCCTGGTGAGTGGCAGGAACAGCATCCAATGAGGTGTTTGAACAGGCAGAGACCACTCAGCCAATCATCTTGTGTTATGCCTCCTCAACCTGTCGTCCACCCAGCCAGCTCCTTCTGCCCTGCAGGAAGACATGCTACCCAATCAGAATGAGGCCCCGGGACCTCACTGTCTGTCACTGGAGACTTTGTGCTGAGAAGGTGCAGGGGAGACGTGGCTCTCGTGGACGACCGCCCTGCAGGCTGAAGAGGGGGCCACACTGGGAACCAGAGGGAGTCAGCCGGGAACCTCCAGTGCAGCCTGCCACCTGCTCTGGACTGAGGTCTAGGAGACTGCCAGAGTGAGGTTGGGGTGGTGGTGCTCCTTGTTGTTGGAAAATGACTAGCAGGAGGGTATGGAGTGAGTAAGCACAGGCTGGCTCCCCCTGGCTCCTCTAATGAGGATGCTTGTCTGGGATGGGAACTTAATCTGGTTTGAGTTTAATGAGAAGATGAGAACACGTAATGCTTCATTCAAAATGCATCTTCTCTAAGTGAATTGCCAAAGCCCCGGCTAATTGCCTCTGGTGTGTGGCTAAATGTAAAGGCCACAGCTCCATCCTTGCTTGTCTGAGGTCACAGCTTTCCTCCCTTGGTGCCTCTGCACCCGGACCTGCTGAGTGCCAGGCTGACTCCAGAATGGAGTCCTGCTACAAGGGATAACTGTTTCTCCAAACAGCTAGGGCTGTTTGATGGGCGAACTGGCAGCCTCCTTCATGAAAAAGCCCAGAATCTCATCTCTGTGGAGGAAACAGAAGATAGGCAGCTGTGGTCTAAGGGGGCTCTACTCAAGGTTCTACCAAATAAGAAAGCTCTTCAGGCAGCAGAAATTGATGCCATGATGAAACATTATGACAAAAAAAAAAAAAAAAACCAGCTTCTAGAAGACAGAGCTTATTTTGTCTAAGGGTTTTAGAGTCTACCACAGCATCGAAGGCATGGCAGCCATCAGCAGGCAAGACGGCGGGAACAGAGTGTTGAGAGTTCAAATCCTCAACTGTGAACAGAAAAAAACAGGGTGAACTGGAAATGATGCAGAGATGTAAACTCTAAAACCTGCCCCCAGTGACGAACTTCCTCCCGCAAGGGTCCACTACCTAAACCTCCCCAAATGCTACCCAGACTAAGCATTCAAATATGTGAGCCCACATTTCTCTTTTAAACCATTACACTTGCTGAGGGCTGACGATGGATGAAAACATTATCCTCTGATTTTGTCATTTATAGTACATTAAGTCACCTTTTGTTTCCTTTGGGAAAACTGGTCCTAAATCCATGCAGTTATCTTCCGAGGGTTTTGACGTCTTCTCAGGCAGAGTGTTCCTACTGGTTGCTTCATGTCTGTGAGCACCTGCTCTGAGGAACCTGGTATAGAAAGAGAAGCCATAGAGATAGCTGGCAGGAGAGAGGATGCTCTCTCTGTAGGAGGCAGCACACTTTTCCTGTGTGAGAGTGGTCTTTAAATCACAAAGAGGCGTGAAACCTAAACTACTGAGGAGAAACAAGCATTTGTTCACATGCGAGCTCACAGGCTCTCGTTGCTATCTTTCTGAATATACTGGCCAATCCTTCAATTCCATATGGCTCATTGGAGTTGGGAGGTCAATATTCATTCACAAAAGCACCTCCCGGAGGCTGAAAGGGACATAGCCTTACATCATCCTTATTGATGGTATTCCCTTAGCTCTAAATCACAGACATACCTATCATCTAACAGACCAAAACAATACACTAACACACCAAGGCATACATCTTGGCTTTGGACATAATGGGCTATGGCCAGTTGAGTCGTATTCACCACAGGGGCACATGGATTCTTCTAGAACTTCATCTTTGCATCTATTCTTCTTTTCTGAAACTCCTCATAGAAATTTGTGTAAGAGACTAATAAAGTAGAGGCTGACCAAGGACCAATGAAGGAGCTTTCAGTGTAGAGGCTGTTAGGGGCCACGCCTCGAGATAATATGTGCTGCTTATTTTTACAGAGAGCACTATAGGTTTAACTGGCATTTTTATTGGAACAGAAAGGAGTGATTTTTTTCTTTTTTAAGGATTTATTTTTTTTTTATCTGTATGTGTGTGTATTTATGTACGCTATTGTGCGTACAGATACCCACAGAGACCAGAAGAGGTCTCTGGTTCCCTAGAACTGACATAGACAGCTATGAACTGCCTGACGTTGGTGCTGGATAATGAGCCAAAGTCCTCTGCAAAAGCAACCAGTGCTCTTAACATCTGAGCCATCTCTCCAGCCCCTTTTGTTTCAACCAATTATTTATTTATTTTTCCTTTAATAATTCCATTAGAACCGTGTATAAATAACTGGGTGACTAACTACTGTTCTAGCTATCCCTTCCTCTGAGTGGATTCATAGCACATACCTGGAAATGATTTGAGGTTTGGCTCACTTTAATCAATAATGCCCAGTCAACATAGTGACATGTTGCTTCCAGGTTCATGTTATCACTGAAATGTTGCTGTGGACTTCTTGTCTCTGTCCAGTGGTTTTCCTGTTTTTAAGAGATGGCAATTTCAGGTGGTGGTGGTGCACACCTTTAATTCCAGCACTCAGGAGGCAGAAGCAGGCAGATATTTGTGAGTTTGAAGCCAGCCTGATCTACAGAGTGAGTTCCAGGACAGCCAGGGCTACACAGAGAAATTCTGTCTCAAAAAAAGCTGAGATGGGGGGAGTTATGACATGCACACACAGAGATGACAATTAGAGAGAGAGAGAGAGAGAGAGAGAGAGAGAGAGAGAGAGAGAGAGAGAGAGAGAGAGATTCTAGGAAGGTTGCTTCTTGGTATAAAAGCAGTTCTCAACCTGTGGGTCGCAACCCCTCTGGATAGTCGCATATCAGGTATTTTTATTATGATTCATAACAGTTATAAAGTAGCCGTTAAATAATTTTATGACTGGAGTCTGAGGAACTGTATTGAAGGGTTGAAGCATTAGGAAGGTTGAGAACCACTGTGGCAGAGTGTTTACATAAACAAAGATCATTTGTTCCCAAACACCAGAGGTGGGGAGGAGAGAGGGAGGGAGGGAGAGGGAGGGAGGTTGTGGGTGAGGAAGACGAGAGGTAGAGTTTCCCACAAAATTAGATAATTCCAAATGTCACTGTCATTATTGTTGGAGTGTGAACTATCCCCAGTGCCTCCTGGGTCAAACACTTGGTTGCAGCTGATGCAGCTATTTAGAGACATGATGGAAGGGGCCAGAGAGATGCTTAAGAGCTCTGGCTGCTTTGGTCAAGAATCAGAGTTCCATTGCCAGCACCCACATCAGGGCCACAACACCTGACTCCAGGGAGTCCAATGCCTTCTGCATATACCACACACACACACACACACACACACACACACACACACACACACACACACACAAATAAAGCAACTCAGGACTGGAGACATGGCGCTGTGGTTAAGAGCACTTGCTGCTCTTCTAGAGAACCTGGGTTCAGTCCCCAGCACCCACATGATGGCTCACTTCAGTCTGTAATTCCAGATCCAGGATCTCTGATGCCCTCTTCTGGCCTCCTTAGGCACTGCATGCACATGATACACAGCCATACATTCAAGCAAACACTGGTATACATTATAAAAATAAATAAATACAAATAAGAAAGAGCAGTGGTAGAAACTTCAGTAGCTAGAGGAAGTAGGCCACAGTGCATGGCTTTGAAAACCTCTTCCTTACTCTCTGCTTCCTGTCCACTGTAGGTGAGGAACTTCCCACAAATCCTTGCTGCCATAATATTCTGTCCGAGCACATGGGTCACATACTTGTAGGATGAACCCTCTGGAACTGTGAAATAAATCACTCCCTGAGTAGTGTAGGATCACAACAATAAAACTGAGTGGCATAGATTTTAAATAGAAATATTCTGGGGACTGGACAGATGTGCAGTGGTTAAGTGTTGAATGCCCTTCCAGAGGAACCAGGTTCAGTTCTCAGCAGCTACACTGAGGAGCTCACCTACTCTCAGGATCTAATGCCCTCTTCTGGCCTTATAAAGTACTGCACACTTGCCTGCTACACACACACACAGACACACACAGACACACACACACACACTGCCAGGTGTGGATTAAAGATGGCTTTCTTTACTGTAGAGAATATATCTTCCTTCCATATGCAAATTGTCCCAGAGTAATAAGCTTTTTGCAGAGGTGGCCAAATATTGTCAGATAGAAGCAATGTGTCCTTAGTGGGGCCACCAAAGTACTTGAGGATTTTGTGGCTCTAAAATATCCAGGTTTTGACACAATTGTAGGTCATGAAATAAACTGAATTACTGAATTATTTGTAAGACAACATGAACCCAAAAAAAGAGCTTTTTGTTCCAGGTTTCTTCAAATTTTTGTTCATTTGGTTTTGAAGTTCTGTTGTTATTGTTAAACTGGCTTTGAATGTTAAGGGGTATGTGCATGTACACATGCATGCATAGCATACTGCTACAATGTGTGGTAGAAATATAGGAGATTATTGGCAAAGAATTTGGATAAGCATCGTACATGTATTTTGCCCAGGAGAGACTTTCTATCATGGGGAGAAGGTATCCTGAGCAATTACTTCATTAGGACATACATTTAAAGTTAAAACAATGACTAAAATAATTTTTTAAAACCATAAGCATATTGAAGGCAGTGATGGATCAAGAAGAGCCATTTGTCAGCATGGTTGTAAATCAGGCAGAAACTCTGCTTGGTCTGCGTTTGGTCTGATGTTGGGGTGTGTAGTTGCAGCAACACAAGAAATAATAAATTTTATATTGTAATTATAAATAACTAATTACAAATCTCACTTCTGGAGAGTCTCACTGTTCAGACATCATCAGGATCACATAGCTTGGTGCCTCCTAATCCAGTATAAGCTATAATTATTCTTCTTCAACTTAGCCCCTATGCTAAGTATGTTGCCATGATCAACTGGGTCATACCCTACAACTACCCAGGGCCAACACAGAATAGGACTCTTGGGCCCAAGCCTGGAATGGCTGGAGAACTTGTGAATTTCCCCCAATGAAATTCATTGCCCACCCCTCACCCCCCTAAAACTGTGAAAAAACAAAACAGACAAAGAAGTAAACACTGTAGGGAGTACAGTCTTTGGGTAGAGGAATCAGAAAGTATGGAAATGAGGCTGGGTGTGTTGCTCATTGACAGGGTGTTGGCCTAGCATGTGCAAAGCCCTGGGTTCAGTGGGAAGCACTGAAAAACAGAAGCGGAAACAACCATCTGAGGTGGGCTGCACGCCAGTGATTGAACGCCTGGAGATAAGCTCCAAACAGAGAGTGGGAAGCCCTTCCAGAGGAGCAGACCCGAGTTGTCTGGTCACCAGAGAGGCCCAGCAGGTGGTAATCTGGGAGACAAGCTTAGGCTTAGGACCTTGGTGAAGGGGACATGTGTGAGCCCACTGGGAACTGGGGGGAGGGTCCTAACATGTCACTTGCTGGTGATACCCACAGAGGAAGCTGTCCCTGGGTGTGTTTGAGAGAACAGCACCATTTGGGTCAGACAGAGCTGGGGCCCTGTCTGTCCCTGTCACTTACAAGCTCCCAGGTGAAACATGTTAAAGCTAAGCCTTGGTTTCCCCATCTGCAAAATGGGCATAGAAAGGTCAACCTTGTAAGGGTGGAGTGGGGCAGACCTAGCTGAGAGCTTAAGAGTGGTTCCCATTCCCCTGACACTGGGAAACCTTGAGGAGAGGTATGGGGGGCTGTTTTACCTGCCCTATCACTTCCTTGCAGGGTGAAGGAAGAGCATGTGATGGGGTGGTCCAGGACTCTACAGGAGTAGCTGGGACAGTCCATCCTGGGCAAAGCTTTTTTTGAGGGGGGTAGTTTTAGACAGGGTTTCTTTCTGTAGCCCTGGCTGTCCTGGAACTTGCTCTGTAGATCAGGTTGGCTTTTAACTCAGAGTCCTCCTGCCTCTGCCCTCAGCCCCCACCCCGGCCTACCCATGCCTGGGTACTGGGATCAAACGTGGGCACCACCACTGCCTGGCTGATTTGAGCTTCTGTCTTTCTGCATTGATTCAGGTTGTGGCAGTGACTCCAGGAAATGTCACCTCAGCTACAAATCCTGACTTCACTTTGGTTCTAGACTGAGAGTATCAATCATCCCAGCAAAGTACCTTCTCTTTGGCAGGACCACTGACATTTTCTTCTTATTGAGTTGCACCTATGTTTTCTTAGCAGCCAAGATATTCCTGATAGCCATCCCAGCTCTCTGGATAAGCAGTAACCATGCCTTTCCTTCAGGTGGAAGACATCACTGCCAGCCATGAGGCTGCTCTGCTCGAGATGGAAAAAAACCACACGGTTGCTATCCTGATCCTGCAGGATGACCATGACCACAAAGTTCAAGGTATCCACAAGCCTGTGCGCAGCAGGCCCGTTGGGCAAGCTGAAGCCCTCTGCTGGCAGAGCAGAGGACGCCTCCTTTCCTTCTTTCTGTTCTTTTTTCATTCTACTCTAGTCTTTTCTCATTGCTGTGAGAAGAAGATGTAGAAAACAAGGCTTCAGACAGGGCTGGGAAGTTGGCCAGCATGCAGAAGGCCCTGGTTCTATCCCCAGGCACATGTCTATAACTTTATTAATCCAGGCAGCTATTTCTCCCCTCCAAAAGAGGTATGTAAACCTTGAGTGAATTTTAAAAATCCCCTCGAGAGTCTTACCAGCATGAATTCCACATGCAATGAGGGTATGAAAAATGTTTTTTTACAGCTCCTTGGGTAACTCAAGGTGGAGTCAGCACCAGAGCCATCCTTTTAGTGGGCACAGACGACTAGGGCCTTGTCCTACATGTAGCCTGATCACACTAAGTGCCTTGTGATGCTCTTAGGCAATGGCAACATCTCTGGACTTCTTTCTCCTTGTCCACACTCAGCATGGAGTAAATTTTAAGCCTATACATCTTTCCTGTCCTCATTTGGGAACAGAATTATCTTTGTTTAATTGTGGCTTGTGACCCACAATGGACTTGTGTGCCAGAGGCTTGTTCCCCATTGTGAGAGATGAGAAGCAATGGAGCCTTTGAGAGATGGGGCCTAGAAAAAAATCCTTAGGTCATTAGGATGTGCCCTCCAAAAGGATAGGCACACAAGTCTCTCTGACTGCCTGTGTGTAATGTGACCACTCTCTGGCAGAGACTATGTGTTAACCAAACTTACTGTACTGTAAGAACATACTTGAGAGATGGCTCAGAGGTTAAGAACACTGGCTGCTCTTCCAGAGGTCCTGAGTTCGATTTCCACCAACTACACAGTGGCTCACAGCCACCTGGAGTGAGATCTGATGCCCTCTTCTGGTGTGCAGGCAGAATACTGTATCCATAATAAATAAATCTTTAAAAAACAAAAAGAACATACTTGAAAACATTTGTAAACTGATTCTGAAATTCTGATCGGTGGTTGGTCAGCTCTATTGCTGTGGTTGCATTACATCATAGAAAGAACAGGTCCTGGGGCCGAGCCACTTAACAGCAAAAGAGAACAAGAGGGCCACAGTGACCAGTCCTCTCATGAGATGCTACTTCCTAACGCTTCTGCCACCATGGACCCTTTCAGAAGTGAGTCCTGGAGGACACTGAAAATCCAAGCATAGTACACATAAGACCTTCACTCCAGCAGAGTGGGCACTGAACCTACCTCTGAACCCTAAAACTAGGAGCCAAGCAATCTTTTTTTCTTTATAAAGTTAGGCTGAACAGACTAATGTGCAGCTTCTAACAATGCTACTGAGTCCAACTAAGATGTCCCTTGGTGGAAGAAAAGGGTGGGTTTTTTATAATCAATTAGTCTTTATTTTCACACTTGTGTCTGTGTGTGGGTATGTGAGTACAGGTGGCCATGGAGGCCATGAGATGCCCTGGGGCTGGAGTTAAATGCAGTTACTAACCCTCTGAAGTGGAACTCACAGCAGCTACTGGAGCAGCGGGTACTGGTAGCTATTGCATCATTTCTTCAGACCGCAAGAGTATGGTTTATACCTTCACATAATTTATATCAACATGTGTAAATTTTGTGGTTTTTTAAAGATTTTATTTTTTATGTATATGTGTATATCTGCCTGGGTGTGCATGTCACTGCAGTGCCCACAGAGGCTGGAAAAGGACATCACATATTCTAGAGCTACAGATAGTTATATGGCATCTGATGTAGATGCTAGGACTTGAACTCTTTTATATTAGAACAGGAAACACCTTAACTTACTTAACCATCTCTTCAGGTATGAATTTTGTTTGCTTGTTTGTTTGTAATTATTTTGTTTTATTTATTTATTTTTTGAGACAGGGTTTCTCTGTGTGGTCCTGGCTGTCCTGGAACTCCCTATGTAGACCGGGCTGGCCTTGAACTCACAGAAATCCACCTGCCTCTGCCTCCTGAATTCTGGGATTAAGGGCATGTAATACCACCTGGCATGAATTTTGTTTTTAAATTTTCTCTCCTTTTGTTTACTTTTCCCAGTCAGCTGGTTGCTCAATTTCTTATTAAAAGCAACAGAATTTAACAATAAATCAATATATTTTCTGTATGAGAAGTTATATATAAAATGTTTTTTCTTTTGAAATTAGTCTTTCTGACAGCAAACTGGCTACACATATTTGATGCTTATGCTGTCTCCTCTCTAGGTACCTTTCCCATAAGCCCAGACTAGAAACAAGAGAGGAAAGAGTACCAAGAACTGGTTCAGTGCACATCCAAACCCTTGGCGACATACTGAAATAGCCTGGAGACTTTAAAAGAAAATTGGCATGTACATTTTACCTCCAAAATTCCAGACTTTCTAAAACTCTAATACAAAGTAAGAGTTGAGAAAAATCACCTTAGAGCAGATAGGATAGAATTTTATGACCTTGAAATAAAGAGATGCATTGTGGGATATTATATTGTAAGCGATGGTATTCACTCTCCCTTACCCTTGGGGTTTGGGGGCCCTCTGGCAGTGCCCATCCCCAAGATATAGACACAGTGCCTCAGGAATGAACCTGAGATGCCATAAATTATTTCCCCTCCCCTGCTTCTCCCTATATTTCCACACAAATAAGCCTGATACATTTTTTTTTTCTGGCAAATGAAGTATTGCTTTAGATACTATATCCAAGACCTTTGAGTTGTTATATATGAGTATAGGTCTATGTAAAAGGAACTTAAAATTAACTGTGATATGTAGGGTGATAATCTCAGTGACCATTGAAACTAATCATACACAGAAGTAGGTAGACCAGAAGGCCAGTTCATATAAAGTCAATGAAATCAGGGGCTGTAGTGGGATTATGGTACCTTGTAAAATGTGGGAATGTCTTTCTATATGTTGTGAATATCATTCTTTAAATAAAGGAACTGTTTTGGCCATGCCAGGCATCGTAACAGTAGGTGGGAAATCAGAGCACAGGTAGGAGAAGGGGGTGGAGTCGGAGAGAGATTCCATCCAGATGCCCAAGAAGAAACATGTAAGGAACACAGATGAGCCACAGGCTATGTGGCAGGACAGATTAATGGAAGTTAGTTGAATTAAGATGAAAGAGCTAGATAGCAATGTGCCACAGACATAGGCCAAGCAGGATTAAATTAATATAAGTGTCTGAGTCATTTTTAAGGAGAAAAGCAGCTGCGGGCAGGTCTAAATCTCTAGCCAGACAGGGCTAGAAACCTCTTTCTACAGATGGCCCCCAACATAGGGTGCCATTTGTTGTGTTAGGTTTCTGACCCAGATTTTTGGGTCTAGACCAGAAGTTTGACTGGCAGTCTGGCAGTCCTGGAGTCCCACAAAGACACACAGATGCTTACATTAATTTTACTCTAATTGACCTATGGTCCAGGCATATAACTTGCTAACTCCTTCATCTTAACCCATGATTCTTGTTCAGCAATGTGGATTGGTACCTTTTCTGAGCAGCATTTCAACTTCTTTCCTCTGTGTCTCCTTGCATCTCTGTCCTGCTCTCTGAGATGTTCCCAGAGTTTCTTCAGTCTGGTAGTCCCACCTACACTTCCTGTCTGCCTCTGGTCAATCATCTTTTTATTAATCCAGTAGGAGGGACAAATATTTACAACATAGCAACATAATCCCACTACAAGGGGCTGAAGAGATGGTTCAGTGGTTAAGAGTACTTAGTTTATGCAGAGGACCCAGGTTCAGTTGCCAGCATCCACATGATAGTTCACAACTATCTGCAACTCTAGTTCTTTTGATCATCCCTGGGCAACAGCCATGCATATGGTACTCATACATACATGTGAGCAAACACTCATACATAAGATATAATAATATTAAAGAAATAAAGTCAATGAGATCAATATAAACTATTTTCCAGAGATGAAAACTAGATTCCTAAGAGCACTTGTCACCATAGTTAAAGACCTAAGTTGATGGAAACCACACAGATTTCCTAACTATAGCTCTTAGTGACCCAAATGGTAATTGTTATTATCCAGAACTCTCTGATTCCAAGAACAGGATCCACGATGATTAAGGAGACTATCACTGTTCTAGTCATAGCAGGAAAACAAATTGCTGGTCTAGCCAGAGTGAGATGAGCTTCACCTAGCTGATAAGACTCCTCCTAGCTGGAGGAAACAGAATGAATTTGTTTACCAGCTATATCACCTACATCATCTTCATCACCTTCATCATCATCTTCATCACCTTCATCCCTTTCATCATCTTCATCACCTTCAACATCCTCTTCATCTACTTCATCACCTTCATCATCATCTTATCTCCTTCATTATCTTTGTTACCTTCATCATCACCTTCACCTGCATCCCCTTCATCATCTTCACCACCTTCATCCTCTTCATCATCTTCATCATCCTCTTCATCCCCTTCATCACCTCATCCCCTTCATTATCTTTGTTACCTTCATCATCACCTTCACCTGCCAAAACTCTAAGTTATTGCCTGGATATGGCTTTCCATAGAACAGAGTTATCCCAATCCTCTGAGAGACTAAACAACTAAACTTTCCTTCAGGCCGAGTATCTTATAACCAGTCTTTGTTCAAGCAAATTTTGGGATCGATCCCATCCACAAAGTGTGGCCAAGAGGCCACCAGGATATCCTTGTAGACACAGCACTGGTCCCTCATTCCTACCATGAACTCTGCATCAAGCATGGTTGGCAAGATGTTTCCCCAGTTGCACTTGAAAACCTTCTACCTCAGCCCAACATAGATGCTTTGAAGCTGGGAGAGTAAATCCCAACAATGGAAGAAAAACTGTTTCACCATTAGGAAAGGTGGGACATTCAGTGGTGCTGTTGACAAAGGTTCTCACATGGCTGAGACTGATCAGCATACAGACGTGCATGTGCACATGCCCCCACGCACATGAATATGCTTTCTCCCCCTCTCTGTCTCTTTTCTCCCTCATCTCTCTTTCTCCTCACCTCTTTCTCTCATAAATCACACTCTGATCACCACCATCAACTTCAAATGAGCAGAGGGAACCTTGAATCTGCTGTAGCCATCCATCATTTGTGTACCCAGAGTCACATGTCTTCATCTGCCCAGACAGCCTTGTTTTGTGTTTTTCAAAAGAAAGGCTCACTTAGCAATCTGATGTCTTCTTTCTTCTTTTCAGAACTGATGTCTACCCACGAATTTGAGAAGAAGGAATTGGAGGAAAACTTTGAAAAACTGCGGCTGTCTTTACAGGTTAGTATTTCCTTTGTTTCCGGAGCTGGTGAACAGCTACAGTATTATGCTCACTTGCAAACATTTATCCGACACCTGCTGTGTATTGGAATATGGAGACAAAGAAAACATATTCCCTATCCTTTAGAAGCTGATTCTCTCCTGACAGCTATGGGGAATATATCAAAGCACCAAAAGAACCACTTGTACCTCATGAATAATGAATGCAGTCAGAGAACATTAGTGAAGTTAATGAGCATTTGCTGTGTCAGAGGTACCTGAAAAGTGGGGTGGGGTGGGAAGAGAAAGTTCTAGACAAGAATGATGTTGTGAAGGTCAGAATTGGTAGACCACACCCTGGGAGTTTGAAGATGGACTTAGGGGAAATCACCCTTTCTGCCTCTCAGTGTAGCCTGGGAAGGTGTTGGCTTCATGTCAGCTGAGCTAAGTGGGTTCCTCCTGGTCTTCAAGGGGAGAGTGTGGAGTATCCCAGGCACATTCACCTTCCTCCTGCCTTCTGGGAAGCTATCAGGGTGGGACAGTCCAACCATGATCTCAGCTGGGGAGATTCTGACTATAAAAGACAGCTTTTAAATGTTATGGTCACTCTTGTCTGGAAATTGGGAAGACTATTCTTATGACTGTAATATGTGGGCAAGAATCTTTCTTCTCTGGTGACATCTCTGTCACAATGAGTCCATCCCTCAAGGAAAGATTCCAGGGTCACAGAGAGAACACTGCAGAAAACATAGAGACTGGGATGCAACTCAACAGCAGAACACTCATTTAGCATGTCACTGAATCCTTTCTGCTCCGGCACCGAAGGCCACACAATTTTGTGAGTCTCCACCCAGCAGAAGCTTTTTGAGCTGGATATTGGTATATGGAGGATAGAATCGCTGAGGATAACTTCCTAGTACCACGAAACAGCTAGTTTGGGCAGTCAGCAGTTCAGATCTTCACTCGGCCAGTTCTTGCTAGCTCTGAATCTGGGATAATGATGAACCATCTGCCAGCCTCAGTTTTTTGCCTGTGAAATGAGGATAATAGTAGCATTCTCAAGGCATGAGCAGATGAAGGGAAGCAAGGCCTGAGGCTGAACAACACAGCGCTGGTTTGTAGTGAGAGCTGAGAAGGAGAAACAGCCTTGAGGAACAGCCCCAACAGCACACCACTTTTTACTAGCATCTATTGGTTGACTTCTGAGAGACCCATGCCGGGTCACACCTCAAATGGTACAAATCCTTCCACCTGTCCTGACTGCTGCAAAGTCTGTCCATCCCTGTGGGTTTATTTAGAATAGTGAGCAAAGCAGAAAGATGTCAGTTAGATGGTTTAGATCCACCCTGGGTAGCTAGACTTTTATATTGTTTTGGTTTTTAATGATGGGAAAGAGGCTTACAAGAGATACTTCCTGCTGGGCAGGGGTGGTACACACCTTTAATCCTAGCACTCAGTAGGCAGAGGTGGGAGGATCTCTGTGAGTTCGAGGCCAGCCTGGTCTACAGAGTGAGTTCCAGGAAAGCAAGAACTACCAGAGAAACCCTGTCTCACAAAATGAGAGAGAGAGAGAGAGAGAGAGAGAGAGAGAGAGAGAGAGAGAGAGAGAGAGAGAGAGAAAGAGAGAGGAGACTTTCTTTGGTAACTCCTGAGAAGTATGGTGAAGGTGCCAGGTAGCCCCAGACATTTTATAGTCCTTTCTGGAAGGTGAAGGCAATGGTGGCATACATAGACCAGGACTGGCCCAGAGGACTTCTTCAAAGCTGATATTTTGACTTCCACTCCACTGACACTTAGAGTGTCCCATGTGCATTTAATGACAATATGGGGACTTTTGTTTCTTAAAAATGAAAGGCAAGTAAATAAAAGAAAGATGAGAGGAACAGAAACCTGCCTGGGGAAGTGTGAGACAGGTCCTGCCATTGTGGATGCAGACAGCAGCCCTGCGGGCTGACATCATGTGGGAGCTATTGTGCTAAATCACCTGTCTGCAAGTCTCTGCCCCTTTTGATCACTGGCTGAGGCCATGAGAGCCCCTGGGCCCTGTGTTTTAATCCAGCAGAAATGGAGCCAGTCCGGGGGGGTGAGGGGGAACAGGGAACAATGGGGATGGGGGGACGACACACTTGAGGGCTCCTCCGTGAGCGATCTGCAGACCAATAGTTGATCTTTAATCATGGAGAGCTCAGATCCACTATCAAGTACGCTTCTTGTGATGTGATGACATTGCTGTCCTGTCACCATGGCTGAGGTTGGCCAAGAGAAACTTCTTAGCCACAGTCCCTTGGAAGCTGAACAGGAGCCAGATGTCCCACAGGTATGCCTTCATTCCTCCAGACTGCTGCTGCAAGGTGGGGCTGCTGGTCTGCTGGGGAAGAAAATTAAACTAGACAAGAATGGGTGGCTCCCCTCATAGAGCAGCCCAGCCCTCAGGTCAGAAAGCTCAATCAGGAATGAGAGGATCCTGGTGAAAGGCATCTGGTCCTCTCTCCCATGTTCTAGTTAGCCTCTCTGGTGCTGTGCTAAAACACTGACCCAAAACAACTTGGGGAAGAAAAGGTTTATTTGGCTGATAGATCATCACTGAAGGGACAGAATCCCGGGGGTAGAAACTGATGCAAAGACCACAGTGTAGCACTGCTGTACTTGCTGCTCACCATCCTTTCTTGTACAGCCCAGGACCATCTAATCTGTCTAGGGATGGTTCTGCCCACAGTGGGCTGGATTCACCCACACTAATCATAATAAAGAAAGTACCACAATCTGACAGCGGCAATTCAGTTGGAATTCTCTCTTCCCAACTTGTGTCAGGCTGATGAAAACCAATCAGAACACCCCCAGCTGCCCAGTCCACAGTGCCCATCCATGTGACCCCTGGGGCTCATCTCTTGTTGTCACTTACAGGACCAGGTGGACACGCTGACTTTTCAGAGCCAATCTCTGCGGGACAGAGCCCAGCGCTTTGAGGAAGCTCTCAGGAAAACCACGGAGGAGCAGCTGGAGGTAGTCATTGCTGCCGGGGCCACCAAGTGGGTGGGGACATGAGCTGGCTTCCTTTGCAATCTTACCTAAGGACAAGATCTCCACACTGAAACCGCTGCTGTAGAGGGGGCTGGTCCCAACATTTTGAGACAGAGTCTCATGAAGTTGCCTAGGTTGGGTTTGAACTCTCTACCCTCCCACCTCTGTTTTCTGCCTAGGCGTTGAGTGGCTGGGACTGCAGGCCTAAACTACCATAGCCAACTTGAATTTTTTCAGTGTTGTCTACCTGGAATTCCAATTCCAGCTGATGTCCCATTTTCTTACTGCTCACATTCACCAACTCTAACATGTCATTCTCATAAATGATTTTTTTTAAAAAATAGAGAGCAGTATCTTTAATACAATGAACATGTTAATTTTTTAACATTTGTTATGTTAGGATTTCATATCAGAATACTGTGTTTACATCATTTCTGCTCTTCCCCCTCCAGTTCCTCCAGGGCTCCACTCAACTTGATGACCTCTTCTTTGACTATTATTGTGACAGACGGACAAACAGAGAGAACCTGCTAAGGCCATCTTGTGTTGCTCATATGTACACATGTTTAGGGCTGACCACTTGGGATTGGAAGACCCAGCAGGTCTCATTCCTAGAGAACACTGATTCTTACTCCTTCAGAAAGATGCTCTTCATCTGGGGATGGGGCCTGTGGGATCTCCCCCATCCCCGTTGATTTTTTAAATCACTTGCCTTATTTCCTATTGACAAGCTTATGGGGACTTCTCATGAGCTCAGGGGGGCCGTGTGAGGACATAGAGCCCTGTGAATCAAGCCTTCTGGAAGGATGTACAGAGTGTGCGTTATCCCAGGAATTCCCCATCAGAGGCACTGGCCTCTGCTCTCTCACAGATGCTGAGGCCACCCACTGGGGGAGCATGGCGACACCACACTGAGCCAATTCATAACCTTGGGTCCTAATAGGCTGTGCCAGGAACCTGGCATAAAGCAGACTCTCTTTGTCCTTGTAGATTGCATTGGCTCCATATCAGCACCTGGAAGAAGATATGCAGAGCCTGAAGCAGGTGCTGGAGATGAAGAATCAGCAAATCCACCTGCAGGAGAAGAAGATTATAGAGCTGGAAAAGCTGGTGAGTTGGTCTGCTTGCTGCAGAGACTGAGCGCGGTGACGCTCGGTATCCTCACTGATGACTGTTCAGTGAGGAGTGCCTCTCCGTGCCTGTTGCTCACAGGTGAATTGGAAACTCATAACTGAGCTTGGAAGCCCTTCTCTCACAGCCGAGACTTCTGACGAGGAGTCCCAGTTTACCAGTCACCACTGAGGTTAGGGTTAGGGTCCAGGGACAGCAGGAACTGTCCATCACTGCTGTCGCCATGCCTGGCCAAAGCTCTGCCCTTTCTCTCCTACAGCTCACCTGGGCGGTAGGTGCCTCCATGTGTACAAAAGAGAAGCCTCAGCAGGGGACAGTTGTACCCAGCCTGTGAGTGGCTGAACCTACGTGGCAACCCTGGTAGAATGTCCTCAAATCCTCACGTGGCAGAAGGAACAGAGATCTCAGTCATGGGGATTCACCTTTATGAGCCAATCACCTCCAAAGTCCCCACATCCTGCTACTGTCATCTTGGGGAAGGGGTTTCAGCATAGCTATCTTGAAGGGACAGGAACATTCAGTTTATAACAAAGACTTTGTACCTTAGGCCTCAGCTTGGTTCCTGGGAACTAGCTCAGGGAAACCCCTAGAGAAACACAGTCCTATCTTGTCCCCTCCTAGAAATTCAAGGCTTGGTAAGGGCTAGTGTTCCTGGAAGGAATTCACAGTGTAGAGATACCAACCTCTGCAGGAGTCAGTCTTCAGTAGGAAATTGGCTCAAAGCCCTAAATAGTTTATTAATTTTTTCTTTATTAGTATTTTTAAAGTTTTTTTTAAATTACATATCCATGTGGATGACTGTGTGCAGGTATGTGCATGTGAGTGCAGTGTCTACTGAGACCAGAAGAGGGCATCAGATCCCCCTGGAGTTTCGGTTACAGGTGGTACTGAGTTGCCTGACATGTGTCCTGGGAACCAAATTCAGGCCCACAAGAGCCATGTGTGTTTTTAATGGCTGAACCACCCTTCCTGCCCCCTTTGTTTATTATTTTAAAATAATCATTTACTACTATAAAAGAGGAAGAGAAAATGTGTAAATTATAAAATAAGATAAACAAAAACAAGAAAAAATTATATTCCAACTGGGCAATAGTGGCACATGCCTTTAATCTCAGCACTCAGGAGGCAGACCCAGATGGTTCTCTGAATTCAAGGCCAACCTGGTCTACAAAGGAAGTTCCAGGACAGCCAGGGCTACACAGAGAGACCCTGTCTTGAAAAACCAAGCCCTCCACCCAAAAGTCAGGTTCCTTCTACTATTAACACTTTTCAGAGGTGTGTCTTGATACCTCACACACACATGCACACACACACACACACACACACACACCATATTTTTGTCTTATACAATGTTTTATAGTCTTCTTGCAATGAACAAGTTTTCCTTATTTTTGTTGGTTTGTTTTGGTTTTTTTCCAGCTAGGGTCTTCCTGTGTAGTCCATGCTGGTCTGGAACTTGTGAGCCTCCTGTCTCTATCACCAGTTGAGATTACAGATGTGTCACACATTCAGTTTAGAAGTGTTAGTTACTAGACATCTCATCTCTATTTGTCTCTAGAACATTCTTTGCAATTTGTTTACCCAAACCAGAAGCTGGCCTGGCAGCAGTTGCTGGTCCATATGTTGCTCTCTGTCAGCAGGCATCTCTTGTTGTACAGGTGCATGCTAGGCAGTGGGAAGACAGGCATGTCTGTTACTCTGTTACCATGGTCCCAGGCAATGGAGGCCACATGGCTCATTCCAGCAGCCCAGTGCCTACCATGGACCACAGGGGATGCACTAACCTCATCTTGTCATGTATCCTGGCTAGAGTGACCTCAAAGCAGCCATCCATCTTCCTCTTAGTGACTGGACTGAATAGGGCTACCCATAAGCTCCTGGGCTGATCTAATTATGTTCAGTCACTAATCTGGCTTTGCAGAAAGCCTGCATGACTTCCTGTCCCGGAAATCTGTTATTCCCTACTTCCTGGGAATAAAGATGAAGGCCAGATAGGATGCCTTGCCTCAGTCCTTGGCAAGGATCCCTGAGTCCTCTTCATGGGCAAGTGGTAGTTTTCTTTAAAGATTAGTTATGTGAACAATCTGTGTGCTTCCTTCTTTTTACAAGACAATCCAGGCCTGGTGGCTGGTTCACGGCAAATTATTGCAGCAGCAGGGAGGCTAACACAGGTAGATTACAGTGTTCCAGGGCAGCCCAAGTGAAGTTCCAGTAGAGTGAACCCCATTTCAAAAATAAATAAATAAATAGATAGATAAATAAATAAATACTATCTAAACTTAGGATGAAAACACATGTCAGCGAGATCCCACAGTGACAGACATAAACCCGGAAACAGCAGCCATAATAGGCCTTCCTAGCAAGGTGCCAAGACTTTCTTCCTATGTCTTTAAAATTGACCTTTGCTTCTGTTAATCTTTCAAAACAAAGAAGAGAAGCTTCCAGGCTTCTCTGCTTTGTGTTTCTGGCTGGAAAGGAAAAAGTGTGCTGTTAATTCAGAAGCAGCTGAGTGTTGTGCCCAGAATCCAGCCCTCCAAAAAGATCACCAAGATACTGGTCTGGTTGAACAGCAAAGAGTCTCTTTGTTGATGCGCTAGCTTGAGTCACTCAGTCCCTCTGTCCGATGCAGTGGTGCAGTGGGAGAGACCCTGAGCAGTACTAGGTGAGGGTTTTTGTTGAAGGGAGGGCTCTAGGGGCTTCAGAGCTTCAGGTTACAGTCCTGGGACTGGTCCAAGCTCAGTCTAGGGGTATCTGTTATGAATTCATTGGGTGCCTTGAATTCTAGGGATGTTTCAACATTTAGCACTGATGTTAAGACCATCAGCAGATCAGCAGATGTACCTGGAGACTGTTCTGTTGTTAATGTCCCTTTCCCAAGAAGGGAATGTTTAGAATGCCAGGTATTTCTCCATAGGTTCTGGCTCCTCCCTGGATGGTGTCTGTTTATGGAGGGCCCTTCCTGGAACCACCAGGTACTGCCAGCAAGAGCCTGCTTTCTGTCTGGCTTTTATTAAGCTTGTCATGACAGTTGTGTGGTCAAGCTGCTCTGGGCCCTACACTGAGCAGGGTGTACACACCGGGCAAGGGAGAATAGTTCCCTGCAGATGACCACAGGAACCACTGGTCAAACAAGACCCTGGTGGTATCCATAGCTTGTCTCCAACCACGACAGTGACACAGTGACCTGCGAAAGTCACTATAAAACACACACTCTCTCTCTCTCTCTCTCTCTCATCTAAAATATATACCACAGTGTGCTCTGGCATTTTTTTGTTCTGTCTTTATAAAAAAGCAAAACGCTGGTCCTGTGTTTATCTCACTTGCCTTTCCAGCCCACGAGGCCATTGTGGAGAGCAGGTAGCGAAGTACTGTTCCTGGCAATTCTCCAAAATGCAGAAGCCAGGGCTGCTGGCCCATGGGAGGTCCTTCACTAGTGTCTCTCTCCTAGGTGGAGAAAAACATCATCCTGGAAGAAAAGATCCAAGTTCTCCAGCAGCAGAATGAAGACCTCAAAGCAAGGATCGACCAGAACACAGTTGTTACCAGGTGGGTTTGTTACCAGGTGGGTGTGTCTAACTGTGGGGCTGGCAGCGTTTTTCTCAAAGGGCTTTCATTGAACATCTGCATGTCCCTGTGTCCAGCCTGAATAATCTAACACCTCTCAAATAATCAGAAGAAAGTACATGGCTGTACCCCTTCAGTGCACATCCTGGCTGTACATCATATCCTGTGCCATTCCCTAGGACAAAAGAGTGCAGGCCATTAGCAGCAGGGGCCTAATAGCAGTAGGGACCCCATAGCAGTGCCATGATTGCTCCAGAGGGGCATCAACAGGGTGTCCCCAGGCTAAAAAGAATCATGGCTAGGTAATAACCCCGAGAATCCAGAAGCTCAGCTCAGCTTGTCCCTACAGGATCTTCTCTCAGCAGCCCTGCTTCCTAGGAAGCATCGGGAGTCAGCCTTGACCTCAACTCAGAGTAGGGTGAAAACAAGGTGTGGAAGCCAGCTGCAGGCTATTTTGTTCACCAAGGTGAAGTCACAGTAGTGTGTAATGAGTCTCTTTCTGTTCTGCTAGCCAGCTCACAAGAAAATGACACGGAGACTTATTATTAATTATGAAAGTTCTGCCTATAGCTTAGGCTTGTCTCACTAGCTCTTATAACTTGAATTAACCCATTTCTATTAATCTATATTTTGCCTCTTGACTTTTTACCTCTTTTCTATCTTGCATCTCCCCCCCACCACCACCACGTTTCTTCTTTGAGTCTTCTGGCAGCTCTCTCACATCTAGATTTATCCCCTCTTCCTCTCTCTAGCTCTGAAAGTCCCACCTAACTTCTTCCTGTCTAGCTATTGGCCATTCAGCTCTTTATTAAACCAATCAGAAGGTGCCTTGGCAAAGACACATCTTCACAGTGTACAAAAAGATTATTCCACAACACTAGTGAGATCCAGTCCTGAGTCCTTTCCCACTCAGCTGAACCAGTCTCCTCCATGCAGCCATGATGTATATCATCCTATGTATACACACACACAGGCTCATGTGCACACACTCCTGTGTACACATGCACACACATGCTCACATCTACACTCCTGCATGCTCACATACTCACCAGTAGATGTATAATCCTATGTACACACACACAAGCTCATGTGCACACTCTCCTGTGTACACACACACACACACACACACACACACACACACGTGCTCACATCTACACTCCTACACTCACACCTGCATGCTCACATGCTCACACACCTCTTGTTCACATGCCCACACATACCCAGCCACCTTCCTCAGACAGCAAGTGCAGTTGTTGGCACAGAGCACAGTTTCTGGACTTTAGCCCATCCAGTTGTAAAATGTATTTGTACTTCCTGTTAATTCCTTGAAGAGGCTGTCATTTTTAAAAATACTAAGTGAGTTAGACAGGTGATTTTGTGGTTAAAAGCACTGGCTGCTCTACAAGCGGACCCATATTTAATTCCTGGCACCTCACAGCCCTCTGTAACTCTAGTTCTGGGGGAATCTAGCACTCTCTTCTGGCCTCTGCATCCAAGTGGCTCTCGGACATGCATGCAGGCAAAACACCTATACATATAAAATAAAGCAAATTATTAAAAGCATGTAGCAAAGTAAGCAACTTAAGCATCATGACATCACTTACACACACACACACACACTCACACACACACACAATTGGCTTTTCTTCCTCCTTTATCAGCAAACAGTGTGCAGGCATGTTTTCTGGGTGCCATGCTGAATACCAGTCAAGAATGTAACAGAGCCTTGACCCTATTCTCTAGAGCTCATGGTCCAGGAGAGCTAATGACTCTGGTCACAGGAGAATGGATTCAGGGCAGGAGGAAAGACCGTTCCAGCTGACTGGCAGATGTCCATCAGTACCCTGACCATAGCCATGAGCATTCTCTATAAGGCAGTCTCTCCTTTGGGCCTCTAGAAGCATGTCTACACTGCCCATCATCTCCCTCCTTTGTACTCCAGCCTCTAGCCTTTTCTTTCAGCACAACAAGCTTGTGCTCAACCCAGTAGATACCTGTAAGCTCTGAGGTACGGCTCCTGTCCTCTGCCCATCAGCCAGCCTGCTCTGAGTGTCATTAGTAGGCCTGCTGCCTGACCAACATTCTCCCCCATGCAGACAACTATCGGAGGAAAATGCTAATCTCCAGGAATATGTGGAGAAGGAGACCCAGGAAAAGAAGAGACTGAGCCGAACCAATGAAGAGCTACTTTGGAAACTCCAAACTGGGGACCCAACCAGTCCAATTAAATTGTCCCCTACGTCTCCGGTGTACAGAGGCTCTTCCTCTGGACCCTCCTCTCCAGCCAGAGTCAGCACCACACCAAGATGACATCGCTCTGCCACCCACAGGAGCTCAGGCTTCTGTCCATCCGAGGGAGTGCTGGCCAGGTGCTGGTGGCCATCCTGTGCGCATGCTCAGTAGCTGCATATGCATCTTAGGCAGCGTCCTCTCTGACCCCCGTGTGAGACCGTCCTGGTATTGGCGCTTAGAAAGGTGTAAGCAGCAGAGTCTGGTGTCGAAAAACGTTTTAGTGTAGTTAGAGGTAAAGAAGAAACAACTGCAGTTGTTCTTGAGAGTTGAATTTCCACAGCAGAATTTAGGTCAGTTACAAACAGCTCCATTTTGAATACGCAAAATCCCTCATTGCCCTTCTGCGTGGGGATATTCAGACATGTGGGGAAACACGTGTAGTGATTCTGAATTGCATTTTTTATAACATGATATGCTGACATATTTTAGTGGTGGTCAGCAGTTTTCTAAGTTGTGCCTAAGAATTATTGGAAAATGAAAATGCATTTCTATCTAGTTTCCTGGAAATATTTCTACCCAAAATAGAGAAGAAGAAAAAAAAAAAAAAAAACAGAAAGAAAGAAAAAAGCGAGAAGCAAGTCTATGGGCCACTGAGTGGTACCCTGCTTAACATAAACACCAGCGATTTGTAGATGGTAACTGCCTTTGGAGCAATTCACTTCTTAGTCCATGTGAGGTGGGGTCCCTGTCACCCCATTGCAGGATTTAAATATGAGAGGATGAAACGTAGCAGGGAACATTGAGGAGTTGAGTGCTTTGGCCAATGATTTTCCCCTTAGTGATTCATTATAAGTTTGAAAACACCAGTTTGGCTCCACCCCCACCCCACTAAATAGCATCTTGGAGTCCATCATCAAGCGATTACCGCATCATCACGGAGGAGTGTGACCTCTGTAGTGAGGGTACGCATGACGCTGAAGAAAAGCAATATCATATATGGCCATCCTCTTGAAGAAAGAATGCCAAGAGGGGCCATGTTTGACCAGGTGCAGAATGAGCAACCCTCCCCTTCGGTTTGGTTCTTTGACTCAACCCCATCACCACACATCAAGATGGCTTAGGGGTTCCAGTCAGGGCTTCCAGAAACCCACCTTTCGTCAGGGGTGGGGTGGGGTGAGGAGCCAGTTCTAAAGGTGCTAGATCATGTTCTTTTTAATGGAGGGTCACCAGGGCTGCACCTGGCTGTGAGCCCATATTAGCTCCGGAAGGCTCTCCCAAATAAGGGAGGGGCCAGAGTAATAGCCAGCCAGCAGCTGCTGAACTGGTCCTTGTCTCTAAGCTGGTAGAATTAGAACATGAAAAGTATTCATGTAGTGCTATGGAAGATTAGAAGCATGACCCACAGAAGAGAAATAGTTTTACCAGTCAATACAGTGGTGATAATGATAACTTTGTTTCCTGTATGTGACAAAGACCCTTCACTTCCTAAGCATGGGCCTGACTGAGCAAACCTGAGATGAGAAGAGCCATTGAACCAGGAAGAAACAACCTGGGGATGGTGTCAGCTTGTCCCAGGACACACATGACTAATGCTGAGACAAACGTGACCTACATCCCTCCTGTGACTCCATGTCAGGCTTCCTGGTTCAGGTGCATCTGACTGTAACCAACATCCGTGGGTCTTGCCCATTCTGGAGACATATGTAGTAGACACACATTGAAGAAACAGGTCTTTTTCCTTTAGCTCTGCATGATACTGGGATACTGAGTTGGGCATTCCATAAGAGTAGCTCACACCACGTCAGTTCAATGCACAGTTCTTTATTCTTTTAGCAGGTCCAACCTGCAGACATAAGTTTGGTGGCTGCTTAGCTCTCTGAATTAGGACCCGCCTCCATAGCTGTACCTGCTGATGCCAGGTACTCAGCAATACAGACTTTGATGTGACTATAGAATGTGGTACAGTATGTTAGGCTGTTGTGGTCAAAGTGGTAGCTATGTTAGATCTACATACCCTCATTAGATGGACTAGAGCTTTGCCCTAATCAGCCTTGACCTTGGGCATGTGAACAGATTCCCCATGGCCCTGGCTTTGTTTCTCCATCACAGACACCTCTCGCGTATGGTGCCCCACTTGAATTGAGTCCTGAGATCCAGGTGGCCAGAGCTTCTGTGCCTCTTCCATGATCGTTTTGTCTCCATGCTGCTATGATCTGGACCTCTCAGAGTGGGAATCTGTGTCTGTCTGCCCTCATTCCCAGGCTGGGACACTGAGTCCTCCCCTCTTGCCACAGACAGACCTGCCAAACAATACTAGGTTTTTCATGGAGTCAGGAGGTCCTGCTGGTCTGTTCCCACTCACTTGTCATGGTCTGGGACCCGGTTCTGGTGATGTCGTTTGGGGCTTGGGGGTCTGGTACTCTGGGATTTGTTGAAGGGGCACAATGTTCTTTATCCTGCCCCTCCGGTTTCTGTGTTCCATATTTGTGTTGAACTCTAAAGCTTATTAAACAAACCTGAGGGATTTTCCATGATAACCGTGTGATGTGTGTGACTGGAGACATGTCTCGTTCAAGCTTGATATATCAATGAAGCAAAGCTATTTTGATACCCCTTTCTGTGTGTGGCAGGGTTGATTCTAGAAAAGTCTAGAGACTCCTCTTCTCCCAGACTCATCAGGTCCAGAGCTGTGCACCTTCCCAGAAGCCCAACAACTAGGAGCCAACCATTCAAATCTATGATCACATGTGTTTATTCTTATTTAAACCACCATGCACAACCACATTGACTTATTTCAACTGCAAACCAGCCACTTTTCCCATCTCACTGGCCCACCATCATGGATGAGGGCCAGTTTGTCCAACCTAGCCTGATCCTAGAGTGTCTCCCTAACATTGCTTGGGGAGGGGGGTGTCATAAAGGAGACCCCGAATTGTCCAATTTCCTGTATTCATTTTGGTAGAGTGAGTGGTAATGGCAGGGAGACCACAAGTCTGCTCCTGTAAATAGCAGCTGGCTAGTGGTCCTTGTGTTCATGGCACTTCCTGGCCCCATGATGGACCCCCAGGATCTCCTGCAGGCCAGCCAAACTTCCCAAGTTATAGACAGAAACCTAATAATTTATGTGCAACTTGTCACTGCCCTACACTCTTAGTTTCTCTGGGATTAGCATGTCCCTGACATTTCTGTGGCCACTGTCCATTGTCCTCAGCCCCACCCTGTGTGGTAAACACGACTGATACCAGTACCTGCATTTATAAAGGGGTTACATCATGACTCAGCCTCTGGCAAATTCAAGAAATGAGAATGACTCCAGCTGTGGGAAACTGTGTTTCCTCCCATGGCTGATTCACTGCAGGCAGAGGAAACTTGGGACTCCAACCCTTCATCACCTTTTCTGAACCAAGGACTTGTGAGAATGCCAGCTCACCTGTGTGGGAGACCTGTATCATGTCAAGAAGAAATCCAGGCATCTGATAGCAATACCCGTCCTCCAACAGTTAGCTATGGAAGTCGTTCTTGGAGCAGGTGTTACATTAGTGAATGGTGCCAATGGGCGCCTGTGGTCTTCTGACTCCCTGGGCTCTCATGCATGCTGATGAGGTCCGGAGCCTGCCCACTCTGGGGCCTGAATCCACTGTGCATGTGTGCACATGCTTGTTTAGACTCTATTTCTAGCCTAATGGGCAAGCTTGCATCAGTGGAACAAAAGGGCTCCCTCTGAGCAGGGCTCACAGCTGCAGCAGTCATTTCCAGTCCTCTGCACTGCAGCCTTCTAACCTGCTCAGCTCTGCACAGCTGTTGGCCGGCAGCTGGAGTTGAATGGCAAGGCAGCTCTCTGGGCTATGGGGCCATATAGACTCTTCAAATCCTAGACTGCCGAGCCACAAGGGGACAGATAGGACTCACTGGAAGTGTCTCAGAACTAAACAGGGTGAGGGTCAGTTTGCTCCACAGGACATCCTCTGACCTCACAATAGAAAGGGGTTTTTGAAATTGCTGATGCTTTTAAAAACTAATGGGCATAGCACCCTATGTCACCACCAGATGGCACTGGAGAGCTGCAGGAACTAGGGCCCACATTGCATTTAACCCAATTCAAGCTGGCTAGAAGTAGTAGCTTTTTGGGGAGGGGAAGGGTGCAGTTCGAGACAGGGTTTCTCTATGTGGTCCTGGCTGTCCTTGAACTCAAATCCACCCCAGTCTGCTTCCTGAATGCTGGGACTAAAGGCGTGCACCACCACATCGGACTGACAGCTTCCTGAATGAACTTCAGGACCAAGACATACCTGTGCTTATTTCTCAATTCCAGGATGCATGGGATATTCTCTGGGTGACTTTTTGGGGATGGGACTGCTCTGATTCTTGCCTGCCCCCCCCCTTAGCTGTATCCAACAGTAACTGCACAGCAGTAGAGGCTCCCTGTACTCCCCAACACTGCCCAAGCTCTGGGTCTGCTTCTCCAGGTGAGCAATAGGAAGACATGGCTTAGGCAGACTTTGTCCTTCTTCCCCATCCCATCCGCCTTGTTAAAACCCTTAGGCTACTTTCCTAAAGCCAGCCACCAAGGTCTGTTCCCTTATTTGACGACTTCCTCCTCCTGAGGCTGACCACCAAGGTCCAGCTATCAAAGTATTCAAATCCAGCAATCAAAAGCCCGCCTCTGCCTTATCTAATTAATATGTCCAATTAAAATGACATACTTTATCCTAATATAGGGCCTCTCATATTACCGTTATAAACTGGCATCTGTCTACGGGCCATGGCTGTCTCTCCTCTATCCAGAGGCAGTTTTTTGCCTCTCTGAGATAAATACCCTTCCCCTCTTTTCACTGGGGCAAAGAAATCTCCTCTGCTGAGAACTTGGTCTTGGGGGTGGCGAGCCAATACTTTTCCTTTCAGTCAAGGAACACTAGATGTGTCACAAGCACCCTTACGGATTCCTAGCGCTTAGTTCTGGTCCTCCTCCCCCAATCAACTGGGAAAACGCAAAGGTTAAAGCTTAGCTTCCAGTCTCATTCTAGCCTGTGAATCACTGCTCTGCACGTAGGGCTGGAAAATCTAATGAATGAATGAAAGTGTGCCCTTCCCTAGAGCACTGGGGAGTGAGGTGTCAATCATTCTTAGATGTGTTGCAATCTTATCCCCAGCCTGTGCGATGCACAAAAACTATTTCCGCCAAGATGCTGTGTGTGGCAGAAGGGGCAAGCCTCTGCTGTCTTTGGACTAGGTTTTTTCGGTTTTTTGTTTGTTTGTTTGTTTGTTTTTTCTGAGACCAAAGTCCTCTAGTTGAAGATGGTGAACACTATAGCCCTAAATCAGGTGAGTCTGGAGGGGTGAAGTGGGGAGACAGCAGGGATCTAAAACAGCTCTAAAGCCTTACCCAAATGGCTTCTAGGAAAATTGAGGTCACAGTAGTCAAGCCACCAGCAGCGAGCATTGCAGCAGAAAGACACTGAAGGTTCTGAGCAGGCCCTTGACTCTTCAGACTGCAACATGCTCAGGAACCAGCCGGGAGCTGCTAGCACACCTGAGATCACACAGTGTATGTGGAAGCCAGACAGGATTTATTAGCATCTGCAGAAGCATGAGATAATGTACCACAAAATAGCTTCAATTTTATGACACAGACTTATAGGGGGGTGCTGCCAGTGTACAACGTGTTCAGCGACGAGGGGAAAGATAAGTTTCACATTTTTTAAAAAGGTGATGATGACACCAGCACTTGGCTTTAAAATGAAATACAATTAAACCACGGGAATCCAGCAGAGACTGGCTTGATCTGCAGTTAGTACCAGTCTTAATCTAATGTCACCATTATAAGAAACTGCAAGACTATTAGAAAAATAGAGCCTCAAATAAGCAAAAAAATATATTTACAATTTACATAATGAACAAAACCACACATGACTCTTTTAATAATGGCTCCATGTTCAGTAAAAGGAAAAACAATGTCCTGGAGAAACCATGACTATTCAGGTTTGATAATAAACCAATCCTCAACAGTATCATGACCCTTTATGATCCTTAATCCATCAAAGCTGCAAGGCACAAATGAAGCAGGAAATATCTTAAATACATACATATATATATATATTATAACTTCTCAAATGGGAAAATAAATCCCAAACTCAAAAAGGCTTGGCAAGGAACATAAAGTTAACCCTTGTCAATAAATTAGTCCATATATGTCTTCCAACACCTTGCTTCCTGGCACTGCTGGACATGCCAGCGCCCTGAGAATATGTCTGGATTTGATCTTTCATCTCGTCCCTGGGATTTTTAGCCACCCATTCAGTACATGTAATAGAATGGTCCAGGAGGGCTCCTTGGTAACTATGTCCCAAGATCCTTAGCCACACCATATTCCCTGGCTTAATGGAGCAGTGGGTACAAAAAGACCAAATTAAAGCGAGGGAGGTGAAATCCAGCTGGTAAATTTGTTTGCATTAAAAAAAAAAAAATCCATCATGACTAAATTGATCTCAGGAATGTAGCAAGTCACACCTGCACCACTGTTTCAATAAAGCATTTCACGACCCAAGACAAGCCTAATAGATGGACATCTTGCTCCTCTCCAGGGGGCCTTATGTTCCATCTTCTCATTATGAGAGTAAACACAAGGTTTGAATTACACAAAGTAACTGTACATAACACACATTCAGTTCTGAATTTGAATCTGTAATGGTTCCATGTGTCATATATTCTGTCCAGTGACTCCCTTTGCTAGGAACTCCACAAGATGTGGACTCAAACTTCCTTCCCCACCCCCACCAACCCAAGAGATAGGTACCCTGCTTAGATGCCCACTAAGATTCCTTAGTGCTTGGGCGCCAACAGAACAGTTAGCTCTTAGAAAGAAAAACATAAGTATCTGTGGGGACATGGGACATTCAAGCCAAAAAGGATGGGCCCCGGGGAGAGAGGCAGGCATGTTTTTATTATGGGTAGGTACACAGGCCAGTAGTGCCTGCAGCTTTGTCTATAGGTATACGTGGGCCGGTGGGGCATGCTGACATTTATCCCAGGAACCCAGGTTCTCACACTATTGTTTCTAAGCCCCACCCAGTTGATAGACAAGTTCCTTGCTAGAAGGGACTGTAAACACTAGCCAATACAGAATGTATGCCTGGGGTCAGGAGGCAAGGCACAGACATGCCCACTGATCTTCCCAGCGTTATGCATGAAAAGCAGCAGGCAATAGACAGGCTACATATTCCCTTGGTATACACACTCTGGCTGAGCCAAATGTGCAGGAGGGAGTGTATCCAACCCTTGGCCAGTAAGGGCAGGTGGAGAAGCCTGATGTCCATCACAGTTCTGCAGTCTCTTCTGGCCACCAAGCCTCAGGCAAGTGGTTGCACATGATGTCCAAACCACCTCATCAGTACAGGGGCCAGATGGCTGTCAGATGGAGGTATGAGATGATGGGGGCTTTTGCCACTGTAAAGGAACAACCAAGAAGTATAAGCCCAGGAATCTCCCAAAGAACTTCCTGGGATCAGACCCTACTTTTTCATTGTTCTCAGAGTAAACCCACAAAGGCCTGGCCGAAGGGTGTGGGCATGGATAGGGTCTGGGCCTGGGTGTGTAGGCATGCTTCCATGCATATACTGGAGGGCGGTGTTCAGTGTCTCTATCAACAACATCACTCTCCCCAACCAGGGCCACCTTCTGGAAGGTGGAAACATCTTGTACCCCACTCCTAAGCAGAGTTCCTCGGGAACTAGCTTCTTCATAAATTTAGACCCAGAGGCAGGAAGGACACAGACTCATGGAAAAATAGATCTTTCCACTGGGAAAACCTTATAGCTGGAAATGAAGCATGAGAATGTGTCTTTAGAACATCCAAGTCCCAACTAGGTAGGAAATACTGGCCAAGCTGGGCAAAAGAATGTGGCCCTCTATGGGAAGGGAGCTAAGAGATTGGGCCTATCAGGTTTTAAGTGGTTTTTGTTAGTGTGTGTTGTTTTGGTTTGGAGTTTATTTTCCTTTCAGGAAAATGAGCTGTGATGTGACACACTAGGTATGTCATTGCTCCAGTGACACCATCCCAGAAAGGCTTCCTTGGCAACTGTCCACTCTTAGTAAAAGTACAGTGGCCAATTGACTCACGATGCAAGTCACTGTTGAGCATCTTTTCTGAGTAGGAAGTGGGTCCAGGATGCCCTTCAACCAGGGCCTGTGTGTGCATCTGTGCCACACAGGAAGACAAGGAGGGCAGACCTGCCACTGTCATTGGTCCTCAGGGGAGATGGTGGTGGATCAAACCTCTAAATACACCTTTCCGATTGATGGGTTCTAGGTTGCTAGTGGAAATGTCAACTGTAAACACACTGTTAGGCTATAATCACAGTGGCTCATAACTATAATCTTAGCACTGAAGAGGCTGAAGCAGAGGCTAGCCTGGGCTACAATACCATGTTCCAGGCAAGCTACAGAGTGAAACCTTATCTCAAAAAAGAAATCAAAGAAAGAAACTAAAGTTAAAAAATTTCTCCCGAAACCTCACTGGGCACTCTTCATCTTTGTCTATGTAGAAAAATAACAAGGAAAAAAAATTAGACAAATATTTAACAGGCCCTAAGAAGACAACAGATAATCAAGACCTGAACAAAATAAGTTAATATTTATCAAAATATTTTACAGCACCAATCTACATAAATTTAAATACCTTTCTTTGGAAATTCAACCTTTAGGGTCTTACAATACTCCCTTTGAAATTCTCAGACAGCATGTGAGGCAAAGCACCCGGAAGGTGATCAGAGCCTGGCACAAAGGCCCTGGATTGGCTACCCAGCTGCCTTCACCGGCTGACCCAGCCTTCAGGCTGTTTCGCCAATTCCCTAATTTTCTGTAGTGCTGGGGATGGAACCCGAGGCCCTGCGTATGATAAGCAAGTGGGCTACATGCTGTCTTGCACTTCCAAGAGCCTTTTAGAGCAGAGGGAAGGCAGTGTCATCTATTTACCAAAGCTGTTTCCACCAGACTGTGTCAAAGGCCAGCTGGGAAAGAAAGCTAGGCTTCTAGATACCATTTCCATTAGTCTAAGACACTGGGCTTCCCCACCCCAGCATTGGGGATGGAGGGGGCTGGCTCCCAATGGCTGTAAATGAGAACCCACCAACATCCTTGCTTTGTCTACAACAGAGTGAGTGAAATGGTGCAGGCCCCAAGGCCCCACCCTGAGAGCGGAGGGTCGTGGGGGAGGGAAAAGCAGGCATACACAGGGATCATAGGAAAATCTCTCCAGCAGCAGGCAAAGCCACAGCACTTGAAAGACAGAGAACACAAGAGGAATAACAACTGGACCCCTAACCATGCATGTGCAGACCACACACCTTGAGCCACAAACTGATGGCACTTGGTAATTACTTGGCTATTTTAAGGTAACAGTGAGCCCCAACCTCATCTGGTGGAGCGAGTCACTGCAAGCAAGACTCCACAGCACTCTTTAGATGCAAGAGGCCACACGGGTCACATCAGTGGCCAGAAAAACATCACAACCCCACATGGAGCTACCACCTGTCTGTCTGAAGAACCTTAAGAGACCTGATAGCTGACTCAATCCTACTAATACGATCTCATGTTCCAGTGGATCAGGACTTGCCAGGAATGAGACTAGAGAATGTCCATGTGAGCAGAGCTGGCCTTCCCACTACCGATTCCATCTTCTGTGCTCAAGATGAATGGCCTCCGCCATGCTGGGGTCTGTCAGTGTCTCAGAGGCTAGGAAAGGGTGTGTGGACCGAAGCCCCAACCCATCATCACTCCAGCCTGGATGAGTAGGATGAGTCAGTCCCTCCTCTTTAGGTCCTCTGCAGTTGATTGGCAGTTGGGCAGCACTGCCAGGGACATGCTGTCTCATAGGGCCAGTCTTGTGTCTTGTGGTCAGGAGGCTGTCCTGACTGGGCTGACAGAGAGATGCTCGCAAAGGATCTGGAGTGTGTATATGAGCAATACCAGGGTGGTACCAGGGAGGAAGGCCTGCTTCCCAAGAGGAGAAGGGGACCTTCCTTCTGTTGGGGCTAAAGCAGCAAAGTGCTCAGCTGGCAGGGAGTAGGGCTGCTTTCTTTGTTTGGAGGGAAATGAGACCAAGGAGCTGTCCAGAAGTGACCAGGACCTCATAAGCTAGCTGCAGGGCTGTCTGGCTGAGCCATGTCAGCTGTGGCTGAGGCTGCAGTCCACCTCACAGCACCTTTGGTGACACTGGGGATGTGAGCGGATCCTGCGGCATGGGTGGAGAGAGTGTGAGGGTCCCAGGCCTCTATGGGCACCCCTCAATCGCTGCCACCTTGGTGGGTGGGGCTTCATGTCATTTGCACTGGTTCAGGTTGCTGTCAGGAGTCTTTGCCTGGCCAGTGGTCAGGGTTGCCTCTTCACTGTGCCACAGCCCATAACCGAAGTAGATGAGGAAGCCTACGGGTAGAGAGGGAAACAGAGCTGTGAACAAAGCAGGCAGGGATGCCAGAGCCAAACTGACTTAGGAGTCCAAGGGAGGCTGCCCAAGTAGACTCCAACACCTGGAGAGGCCACACAGGGCCCAGATATGTGGTCAGCCAAATTCACTGTCCTGTTCCCAAAGATATGTGGGTAGTCACAACCTGGCCTCCCTGAGCAGCAGGATGTTGGGCTGTTGTCTGCCACTAGGTGGCCACTAGTCCCAGAGAGACACTCTTCGGTCCAAGGATGGGACTTCTGGTAGGTACTCTGCCTGGATTGGCCCACTGGCTTTTTTTCCATATAAGTAACCATTAGACTGAAGAAGCAAGGCAGCTAATACCAGGAAATGTAGAGAATGCAGGATGCTTGGCATTGACCCAGCATCCAGGGGCTTCCCACATATGCAGGGGTGTACCCACAAGGGACCGTGACCACGTGGCTCAGGGTCACCTGTGCAACCTATAAAGGCTGAAGGGCTCAGCTGCCTCGAGTCCAGGAAATGACCTCACACTCTACAACACAGGCACCTCTGTAAGAATGTCAGGAATAGGCTCCCCGGTACCTCCACCACCAGGAAATTGGTCATAGTGGCCTGTGGACAGCTCTCTAGACTTTTAAAGCCTAGGAGGGACCTTTTCCTGGAATGTACAAAGAAAAGGCACAAGATGCTACTCATAAGCTTCCAAGGTTTGGTAAGGGCATGGCCCCAGGATACACATCAAGGCTAATCCCCCAGGCCATCAGCACCACAACCTAGGCACTGAATGAAAAGGACTAAAACCACCTCCTACAGTCCCAAGGTTACAAACCTGGGGTGGGGGCAGAGAGAGAGGGATACACACCATCAACCCTAGCGAAGGCTGGCCACTCCCTAAGCTGGCCATCTCAGACCTAACGGTACGAAGCCCCCAACTTCATCAAACTCTGATTGTCTTCTATCAGGACAGGAGATCTGTCATCCCATCAAGAGCCTCCCACTTGGCAACACGCCCTGCCACATGCTGCCCTGCTAGCAGAACTGTACTCTATGTGATGTACTCATGCAGAGGGACCGTGCAAGCCTAGACTTTCTGTCGGGAGTTTCCAGTGCTTTATTAATAACTAGCCCCCTCCCATGCTTTTAAAACTCCAAGATTAAGCCTGATGAGATCACTTTCTTGGACAACAGCCCATCGAAAGTATCTAAAGAGGAAGGAGGTCCCGCAACATCCCAGGACTTCACCATTGTTTAGAGCAAGCCACTGACTACTCATGTTCCTTCATGTTCTCTAAGGTGAAAGGAGGCAGGTTCTGCAATATTAACCATCCAGCTAAAAAGCAGGAGGGGAAGCAAACAGCCCCACACAGTAGACACCAAGACAAGCTGGGGTACTGAATGTATCACTCAGCAAAACCCACCACCTCACACATACCTATCAGCATCCACACTGCAAACCGGACCCACGTGCCCTGATCCAGCTGCATCATGAGATAGACGTTCACGAAGATGCTCAAGACAGGAAATATGGGGACACAGGGTACCTGCAGAGACACAAGGCAGCGTCAGATCTGATGACAGGCGGCAAATTCAACAGCCCACTTCAAACAAAACTGTCCACTTTTGGAGGAAGGATATCCATTTTACCCCCAAGGCTGAACTGTGTGATTATTTTTTGGAAACTGTAGATGCTTTGGTTACCTCTGATGCCAAGCAATGCCATGACATCAGGACATTTAATAAAAGGCCTTTGGAGACATAGTGTGCTTCACTAACTGAGAATCAGGGAGCCAGAGGGGGTCCTGTTTCTAGAGACAAGCCCTGACTTAGCAAGGCACTCTGCTCTGAGGCCCCTGAGCTTAGCTGGCAATAACTACCCCCCAAAATTCCCAGGTGTGGCCGGACCACAAAGGCTCAGCTTCCCAGCAGAAAACCAATGGCTGTGACCCATCGGTACAGGCCCTACAGGCCCACCAGGCTGCTCACCTTATCCCTACAGGCCCACCAAGCTGCTCACTTTATCCCTATAGGTCCAGCAAGATGCTCACCTTATCCCGACAGGCCCACCAGGCTGCTCACCTTATCCCTACAGGTCCGTCAAGATGCTCACCTTAAATGAGAGTTTGGTCTTGCTCTCAGGCTGCCTCCAGATGATACCTGTCACCAGCAAGCAGAGGAGGACTGACCCCGCCATAACAAAGACTGCCCACAGTGTCCCTTCAGCCAGAGCCTCTCTTGCAAGCACAGCCACAATGCACACGACGATGATGAGAAGGGCTGAATGAGGTAAAAAGAAAAGTAGGGGAAGAACCCCCATATCACATATCTCCCCAAATCTTCCAAAAGGAGACCACATCATGAATAGAATGAAAATGAAAAGCTGGTATCATCCATTAATTCGACCACATCCCCATCTCAACCCTACTCTTATCTCTGTGGACCAGACACACAACACCAAGAAATCAGACTTCAAGCCTCTTCCCGGAAAAAGGCAAGTTCTTACCTAGGAGACTGGCTGAAACATTCACAATTAGCCCTGAGAATTTGGATGGCTCCATGTTCCTGGGTGAGAGCACCGTTTTCAGAGAAAACTTCTCAGCTACTGGTAAAAAGCCTGTCTGGGAGTCGCTGGCACTGACCAACTCGTTCTGGTCAACCTGATCTAATTCATCGGTGGTTCTGGCCATCTGGTATACCATGTTAGGTTGTTCTGGCTGGTACCTGTAAAGACATTCCCACGGCACAAGTGCTGTTATCTGTTTTTGTTTTCATTCTCAGCTTCATCATGGAGGCTCACCACCTTCTCAAACACCAGCATACATGTAGGGAACAGATGTACATGCAGGCAAAATACTCATTGACATAAAATAAGAAAAATAAAATTGCAGGCAGATTTCTGTGAGTTCAAGGCCAGCCTAGTCTACAGAGAGAGTTCCAGGATAACCAGGATTATACAGAGAAACCCTGTCTCGAAAAATCAAAAGGAAAAAACACACACACATATACAAGCACTTGGGAGGCAGAGGCAGGTGGATCTCTGTGAGTTTAAGGCCAGTCTGGTCTACAAGTGAGTTTCAGGTAGCCAAGACTACAAAAGAAACCCTACCCCCACCTCCCAAAACAAAAACAAAAAACAAAAAGACACACACACACACATTAGTTTAAGTTCTTTTAAAGATAAGGTGCCTGGGGCATGGAACATAAATGGGTAGAATGGTGCAGTGGCCAACAATACAAAGGACTGATCAAGTCCTTCCTACATTGGGCCAATACTCAACTTTGGTGTCCTCACTTTGGGTGGAACGATGGGAAAACCACTGAGAAGCAGTGCAATGAAATGTCCCATGCCATGGGATTCCCTCCCAAGCTACAGTATAAGCAGGCTATAAAAGCATCATACTGACTTGGTTTCATAGGCCTTAGATTCTGCTGATATAATCTGGAGCTTGTCCCCAGGATGATCTAACCCAGCCATTAGGCCAACTGAAGTCATTGCCCTAAGCATTCTAAATTTCAGATCCCAGACTCAGTCCAATGCTGGTGCGGAGGACTTATCTTTAACTTTCTCATATTTAGCCCGAGAAAAAGAGGACATAAAAGGAGGACCTGGTTCTTGTGCAGAGAGGGGGCAGGGAACACTGACCACAGTCCACCCTCTACTCAGCAGCCCCTAAGTGTAACCTGAAAATTACACTTTATAAACTTATGAACCATTTGTCAGAACTGTTAAAACAGCCATAATGAGGCTGTTTAACATTTGTCATGGAACCCAGGAAAGCCATACATACCTTAAGACCAACACACAGGCAGCTACCAAAGAGTAAGCCAGAAGAGTGCCGATGGACATGAGATCTACCAGGTCCTTCAGTTCAAAGAGGAAGGCCATCACAGCTGGGGAAAGACAAATGTCAGAGTCGAGAGCGGCCCTCTGTCCATTCTTATAGCTAGGACCACCACTGTAACCTAGGTACTCCCATCCCCACCCTCACTCAGCCAGTCCATGAGAGAGACATTGCTCAGTTGAAGACAGGCTCAGGGTGGAAAGAGTTCTCAATAATAGTAGAAATAGTTAACATTAAAATTTACATTTTTTTGATAATCTCCTAAGCCAATCCAGCTTAGGTTATAGAGCTAGTGGATGGAAGAGCCAGGATCTGCATCCGATTCTTGTAACTCTGATCCCACTGTGACTTCTGTGACTCACAGACAGCCACTCCCAGGCATCCATCTGTACATCTGTCTTCTGTCCATTCATTTCCTCCATCCATCCATATTTATTCATCTGTATTCCATCCATCCACCCATCTATCCATCCTTCATCAGCTCATAAGTCTTTCATCCATCTATGTATCTATCCTCCATCGATTCTTCCTCCACCCACTCATCCTTTCTCCCTCCACCCATATATACTTTATTACACATGCATCTATCCTTGTTCCATCATCCATCCATCCATCCATCCATCCATCCATCCACCATTCATCTATCCAGCCAGCCAGCAAGCACTGTTCGAGAGTGTGCCAGTTGCTAAGTTCTAGGCACCCAACCTCAAAGAGGGAGGACCAGTGTCTGGTGTCCTAGAATATCGTCTAAAGATACATGTATCCAAAGATAATGGTCATGGGAGGTCTGCTGCTCTGGGAAGACTCACAGGAGCTCCTACTCTAGACAGGTAAGTAGAAAAAACAGTTATCCTCACGTGTGAAAAGCTCAAAGTTATTCCTAAGGGGGGTCATCCCAGTCACTAAACCAGCCTTGCCAACCTACCACATATACATGCTTGGGAAGTCTGGGTCAGTGATGGAGCACTGGCCTAGTATATGCCAGATCTAGGCTCAGTTTCCAGTGGTATCATAAACATGTGTTTATGTTAAAAGTCCCCATGTACTTAAGTCAGTGTACAATGACAGTTTTCCCATTTAAAAAATAATTTGGCAGAATCTACTTTGGGATATTTTCAAATCACATGCATATCAATACAATTTAAAGCAAGACCATGATATCCATTTCCCACAAACATCTCTGAAGCTCCACCAGATTAATGCAAGCCAAACAAATTTAAACTGACGATAAATAAATTAGACAGCAGTGAACGCCTTCCACATCATTGGAACACCTCCTGACTACATATACCACACATGTCTCCAGTCCTGCTCATGAGAAGCCCAAATTGCTACCATGTGAGGTGACTTTAGAATACCAATTACTAATCCTACCCAAGGGGAAAAATGGACAAACACTTGGTTTGGCAAGTGGTATGTACTTTTATAGTCACCTGAAAGGTCATAGCAAAGTACAGTAAAGAAACTATATCAAATTAAGTGGAAACTCTGAACAAATTCCTCAATCACTTGAGTCTACAGGTCATATTGTGTCCTGGTACCCCAGAATCTGACGACTAGAATATATGCAGAAATATTGGTAAATAATTTTAAGCTTGTTTCCTTCTTTTAATATAATAAGTCACAAAACTAAGACACTTTACTAAGGTACAAATACTAATAAAACTATTAAATCACTTGTTCAATTAAGATGCTCAATTATCAACCTGGTGATGGGGCTACTCGCCTTTACCCAGCACTCAGGCAGATCTTTGTGTGAGTTCAAGGACAGCCTGGTCTACAGAGTGAGTTCCAGGACAGCCAGAGCTACACAGAGAAACCATGTCTCAAAAAATAAAAAATAACTAACTAGATGAGATAGATTGATAGATTGAAAAACAGATAGACAGACAGACAAACAAACGGATAAAGATGGTCAATTATCTCACTAGTTGCCATTTGACAAGACACTGAAATAAACTGTTGTGTGGTACCATGTGTCCTGATAGATCAAGAAAACCTGGGCCTACTCAGATCCTGCAAGAAACTGCTTCTGGCATGAACATAAATCAGAACCAAAAGCAGCTCTGCCTTCCTGGGTATGACCCTGGGCCTCTCCAGGCCACTATTTCTCTAACCAGACAGTGGGCTCTAACCTCAGTAGTGAAAGAAAGAAGCTACAGCTACAGAGCACTTGGCAGTGTGCCTTTGGGTTCCCACACCATCATATGGCTCAAAGGTCCTGTAGTTTACCGACTTCATCCACCACAGCTATCCTCTTGGAGATGAACATGACTACACAAGAAAACTTGCTCTGCTCTGTGTTTACCACTATTTGAGCGCAAACAGAAAACCCTGTATGTGTCCCCTGGGGAAGAGATGGTGTATATGTTCACAAAAAAATGACTGCGAGGGACATTCACGCTCCAAGGAATCTATAAGCTAAGACACATTGACTTTAGACTTGCTGGTGCCTACCCAAGAGTCCCTTTAGCTTAGGTTATCCAAGAGGCCAGCCTACCAAATTCTACACCCAATAGGCAGGGAAGGTGGGCAGCTTTAAAGGGATAGGTGTGTGTGTGAGAGAGAGCTCTGCCTATAGAAATCACAGTAAGAGTTAGACTCCAGGAATAATTCCATTCTATCCTCTATAAACCTAACTTCTTGGTCTTTTATCAAATGTACAGTTATCTAGTTCTGGAGAGACAGCTCAGCAGTTAAGAGCAATGGTTACTCTTATAGAGGAACTGAGTTCGGGTCCCAGCACCCACATGTTGGCTCACAACCACCTCTAACTCCAGACTTGATGTTCTCCTCTCCACGAGTACCACTGGGCACACGTACATACAGACAAAATGCCCACACAAAAGAAATCTACAAAAACCACCACCACCATTTTAAAATGCAATTATCTTGTAGTGAACCCAGTTCTGAGTGTAAAAGGCTGCAGTTTCAAAAGCTCTGCTGAATGAGTTGTGACTTTTCACAGTTTGCGTAGATAAATGAACTTCAGGATGCCTCCCTAAGAAGGCTTGTTTAGTTGTTCAAATGAATTTCAATATTTACCAGCAATGGCGCCTGAGGTCAGAGTAGCAATTACTGGTGTTTTGGTCCTCTCGTTAACTCTGGCCAGATATTTAAACAGTAGTCCATCTTCAGCCATGGCGTAGATAACTCGGGGCATGGGAAACATAGAGCCTAGAAGACTGGGTGAGAAAAAGGTGAACACATATGTCACTGGCAAAGAAGACCTTAGAAAACCCAGGCATGACCAAGAAAATGTATCTGCCCTCACCAAGATTCACTCCCTCCATAATGCTTGGCACTCAGGAATATAAGACTCTACTTCACAAAACCCACACTGTAGGTGTAAGATCAATGAAAAGAATCTGGGCATCTGATATAAAGGAGCGTGCAAGAAAGCTTGCATTCACATCTTCCATCATTCCTGGCTCAGGGCGATCATTAGCAAACAGTTCCTGTTTACACAAGCTGGTGGGGAAGCACCGAGCGAGCGAGCCTGCGTGCGTGCGTGCGTGCGTGTGTGTGTTGGGGTTGGCACTTGCTCTTTTACTCAAAGGAGCTTCTTCTGCCTCACAGTCAAACGCCGAAGAGGGGAGCTGGTTCAGGAGCAGAAAGCCATTCCCCTGCCAGGCACCATGTACAAAAGTTGGTCCAGTTCTTGCCCAAAGTACGGTGGTTCTCCTTATCTAGCTTCACTTCCTGTTGTCTTTTACCAATGTCAGTCACAGTATAAAAATATTAGATGAAAAAAATCCAGAAATATGCAGTTGATAGTTTTACTTTTATTTTTAATGTGAGTATAAAACAATGCTTCCATTATACCCTTAGCTACTGCTATCATTCTTATTGTGGCAAATTTATACAGGGTTTGCAATGATCTACTGTTTCAGGAATCCACCGGAGGTCTCAGAGTGTAGTTCCCCGTGGGTGAAGGGTACCACCTGTACTAATAACACAAACGACTTACAGCAACAAAATGTGTGAGCCACACCATCGGCGCTGGGGTCTGGGCTGGGAGCGCTCAGGAAGCTGTTCTCACCTGGCAGAAAGTGCACAGAGGGAGCCGACGGCCACCACGTACTTAGCTCCTTCCCAGTTATTGTACTTGAAGGCACCAGGCAGTGGGCTGTCGGTGTCCAGGCAGGCGTAAGGCATCATGAGCGTGAGGGCCGCAGACACCCCGAAGTAAGCCACAAAGCAAATGAGGAGGGATGCCACGATGCCCACGGGGATGGCTTTCTGAGGGTTCTTGACTTCTTCACCTGGAAGCGGCAGTGTGAGCCAGTGACAGACAGAGAGCAAGAGGCATTTCCTCCTCTGCAGGGTCACACTAAAGCACATGCCTCACAGGGCTTGGCCTGCAGGAACTGGGGTCTTCTGTCCTTCCTGAGACAGAGCAAGGCCCCAGGGAACACCCACCACACACTGACAGCCCGGGAGGGTGTTCCCGACCTTTCTGGCACAGTTCAACTAAGGGGAGAGGCTTGTTTCCTTTGGCTGAGAAAAGCTGACAGACTCAAGGGAGCCTGGCCTATTCAGTCTGCCAGGACGTTGTTACTACAGTGGCCTGGATGTGCAGATATGAAATGAGGGTGCAGCCACACTGTGATTGTCCCACTGCACAGACACAGCCCTGGTTATGTCAATGATGTCATTTCCTGTCAGGCCCTGCTCCTAAGGGATGTAGGAAGGTGATAGGGAGTGAGAAGAGATCAGCAGGAAATGTTACTCCAGAGCAGCACAGGGAATGTGCCAACAGGAAAGGAATCACTGGCAGTTGGTTGCAGGAGGGCAGAGCCTCATGGGAGCCCACGTACCTGTGGTGGCGATGCAGTCAAAGCCCACGAAGGCGTAAAAGCAGGTCGCTGCCCCTGACAGGACGCCAGAGAACCCAAAGGGCATGAACCCTCCTTCGCCGTGTTTCACGTTTGTGTCACTAGAAATCAAAACAAAACAGCAAAGATGAGACCATGTGCTGCACAGTTTCGTTTGGGGGACAGTGCTGCTCTGAAGAAAAAGCTCAGGGCCTAAGTCTCTTGGGCCAGAGTCCACAATCCTTCAGTGAGGGTACTCAGAGGGTAGCAGGCTTCTCCTCTCCATGGCCCAGAGCTCCAAAGGCAGACACTATTAACCCTTCCAGAAGCATTTTCTAGGCGGACCTTGATAGAGAAAGGCAGGGGAGTAGTGCAGCACAGGCAAATTTCAACACTGTCTGGTCTCTTCCCATTCTTCCCCTCAGGAAGCCGTCAGCTGGATGCACTATATCTGACCCAGGCCCTGTATGCACCAGGAGCTTAAGTCTAAAAACAGATTATCTCGAAACAAGTTAAGATTCCACACAAGTGATTAGCTGTTTTTTAGTCAAGCACAGCATTCCTTAAGAACCCACGTATGTGCAGGAAACGGCTGCAGGTAAAGTGTGGGAATCGACACTGAAGGCTTGCTTTGAGGAAGCAGGCAGGCAGGAGTCCTGGGGAGTGAAAGCCTGTACTGACAAAGAAGTGCAAAGTCCAGTTATTAAATGAGAGGGAGAAGACTGGACTCCCGGACGAGCAAAGAGCTAGTCATGTAGATGGTGCAGATAAACAACCCAAAGAGAGGGCTTTGCATGCTCGCTGAAGAGGAGGCAAAGGAAGGCAGCCAGTGCGTGCTCTGTCTGTGACAGAGATTCACACAGCTTTCTGCAAATGCCAGAGCGAGTGCAAGACCCACGGGCAAGGATAAACCAGTTCACACCTCTCCTCGGACCCCACTTGAGGCATGAAGTCAGGCCTCCAGGATCCTGCTCTGACCTCCCTCAGGATGAACTGTGACCTGGAAGTATAAACCAAATTCTCTCCTCCCTGAGTTGCTTTTAGTCAGAGTTTTGTTACAGCCACAGGAAAGTAATTAGGACATCTCCAACAAGTAGGACATCTCCAACATGACTGCCGGGGTCCTCCACGTGACGGTAGGGAGATGTGGGCCTGTCACTGAGGGACAAGCAACTCCATATGTGACTACACAGGGCTATTGTGAGAAATCTAACTATATAGGTGGAAAAAGAAAAATAAATAAATTAAATAAGGCCATTTACATACAGACTTCAATAAATGGGAGAGCCAGCTAGCCTCCAGGTTTGTAGAACTCTGCTCCCAACGTGGCAGTCCTCTGTGGCCCAGCAATCCCTCTGGGCTTCAGAAGGACTTAAGGCCCCACCCAGGCAACCAATGTTACCTTGCCTAGGAGGTCAGTGCTGTATAAACCATCCTCCTGTGGTGTCCAGTGCAAGAAGGACTGGAAAATATAATTACTGTTGCTAGGCCATGCGATCTGCAATAACAAACTTAAACCTCAGTTGACCACCAGGAAACAAGAAAAGCCCTGTGTGTGTTTCGCTCCTGCCAGGAAATAGCAGCCAATGAAATGGGACCTCCAGAGTTTCCAAAGTCTACCGTGGAACTTCAAGGTGTGTTCTGAGTTGGCTCCACTTCTAAACTAATGCAGACCAATACATTTGGTGTAAATATAACCAACTCCAGAATGTTTGAGAATGAGGCAGTAAAAATCCTCATTACTCCATAGTAAAATTTAGGAAAGGAAAATATACTGATAATTATAGGATAGTAGTACCAGAGAGCTTTGTGTATCTAATCCAACAGTTTCCTATTTCTATCGCTGTAGTAACACCGGCTAGACGTCTGGTCTGTAGCAGTGATCAGTGTAGTATATGAGACTGCTCAGATCCCTAGCATAGGACAGCTCTTCTCAGCCTCCTCTGGAGCTACACATGGCTACTCACTGGATCCTGGTAGATGGAATGCAGAAGATGGGGGTGGAGGGGAGTGGATGGGCTTGGGTGGGCATACCTTGTCTGTACCTTATTCTATTTCCCCTTTGGGAAAATCTGGGATATGCTCGCATACCCCGGCCAGCACTAACCAGACATGAGGCTATCAAAAGTTATCATTAGGCAGGACACGAAATATGAAGACATCTAGGGTTCAAAGAGGGATAGCCACTATCATAAAAAGCCACTGTGTCTCACAAAGGTCCCTTCGCCACAGCAATTTTAGCCTTAGCATCAACGAAATCAGAATCACAGACAACTTCCTCTATGTGTCCTGAGACACCAAGATTCACCTGAAAATCTGGCCAAGGAGACTAAAATGACATTATAATGATTTGGTTTTGTTTCCTAAATAACTGGCATTTGTTGGAGATACTGTAGAAGTATGTGGTGACACACACCTTTAGTCCCAGCACGTGGGAGACAAAAGCAGGTGGATCTCTAAGAGTTGGGGGGCCAGCTAGGTCTACACTGTAAGTAAATATATTAATCAATTAATTTTAAAAAATAAAACTCTTAAGCTACTTTACTGGGAAAAAAAACAAAGTAAAACAAAGCACTTTTTACAAAACAAGTTAAAATCATGTAATATTTAAAGGTAAGTGTTATCCTATGACGTGAATCATCCAATGCCTGTGTATGATCTGAAATACTAAATGCAGAGAACTGTCGCATGCCAAAGGGACGCACAAAATAAACTCACTTGTTCCCACAGAGAGGGCTGGACCTATTCCAGAAGTCCTCCTCCTTCAGCTGCCAATTTTTAATGGACCCTTTCACAAACCCCGACACCATAATGAAGCATAGGACCAGAACGTTAATGCAGGTGAATATTTTGTTGACCATGGCTGATTCTTTCACGCCAAGAGTTAACAATCCTAAGAAAAGGCACAAAGAGACAATCAGGTAGAAATGTTAGCCATATACCATATACCAGTTTCGTTCATTCAGGGACAGGGGACAAAAAGATGGAGGGAAGGAAGGAAACCAATGGGCCTGGGACCTCCAGAGATCTCTGCGAACCTCAGGGAACATGGCTGAACTGCCTGGTGCTCTAGGAGCAGAGATTAAAATAACTGCAGTGTGTGCTCACATCTGGATCCTCAGGGATCTGAGGATGCCACTGTGGTGCACTACAGGCCTGCACAAGTCTGGACCGTGGCAGTCGGCCTTCCACAAACAGCAAGCTTTTGATGGAGGATGGGCAGAGCCTTGATCCATACACCAAGCAGGGGAAAGATATTACAAGGAAGTTAAAGGGAACGGATTCTCTCGGAGGAAATGTCACTTGGTTCAATTTCTTGGTAGAATGAGGGTTTCTGGCTGAGGGATGATGCAGGTTAACTTGGCAATATTAGTCATGATGGTAGTGATAATTCTTTGTGTTCTAGAAAGTAGTAGCATATATAATCCCTCCTCATTCTTAGCATATATAAAATAATGTCTAAGTTTGGCCAGTTCTAACTCATAAACTCACATTAAAAACAAAACACAAAATAGAATAATCAGGGCACAGGAACCTCAGAATTTCATTATAATCCTTACAGCCTTTGGATTCTCACACAGTTTGGAATTTTAAGACACACACACACACACACACACACACACACACACACACACACTAGGTGGTCACAGTCACATACACAGACGCACACTCCCCTCATGGAGTAAAGGTATCTTCCACTAGGTGGCGCTATTGGGAGGCAGAGAGTTTTCAGAAGGTAGGTATGCTGGAAGATCTTTAGGACATGGGGCTGCCCTTGAAAGGAAATGTAGATTGTAGGTCAGGACGGCATCCCTTCCTTTCTTTCTCTGTCCACTCATGAATGAACAGTTTGGCTCAGTCTCACACTCCCAACCCAATATTCTGCAGCACCATAGGCTTGAAGTGATGGGCAAACTGACCATGGACTGAAGCCTCAAATCCTGTGAGCATAAATTAACCTTTTTTAATTGATACAATGGGAACTCAGGCATTTGTTACAGTGATGGACAATTAACGTGTGGCTAAATCATGATAGACCTAAAAAGGGGGCCAGTGTCACCCAGGAACCAACCAGTATGAAGCCTTCTTATGGCTACTTCTACCTATTTATATAGAAAAACCAATGAACACATCAGATAAATTCTGAAATGCTGATCGAGTAACTAATCAGACAGGAAGACACCACCATGCTCTACCGTACTGTTCTCTTTCATGTCCCTCCCTGTCGTGTTTACAAAAATAAAAATCTAACTATAGTTGTACAAACATATTTTCTGAAACACGTTTCTGCCAGCTAGACCAAAAATACTGCCAAGGCTGGCCTGGGTGTGATGACTTCAATTATTCATCATGGAAGGAGAAGTATGTTGTTTTCAAGAATCATCCAAGACTTTATAACTCCGAACGTTTGATGAGAACCACCTTTGTTGAAGTTCTGTGTGTGTTAGTAAAAGCTCATCTGGGCATCAGAGACACGGAGCAAAGGTTGCTAACAAGAAACTGCCATTGGCTGTTAAGTATTTTAAAACTATTTTCCAGTAATAGATAACTCTGCCGATGCAATAAGCCAAATCAAACTAAACGAAAGGTCCAGATTTAATGAGCCAAACATCCCCAAGGTGATCTGGGGGAAGAGGAGAACAGGAGGGGCCTTTAATACTATGTAGGTGTGGTCTTTGAGTAGCTCCGGGGGAGGAGCCGCTGCGGCTTATCAGGCTGTCTTTGGGCGGGATCTGGAATGGGACCCAGTTCTCAGCTGAACATCCAGGCGGGGTTCGGAATGGGGGCCCCAACAGCTGTGTCCAGCAGTCTTTGGAATTTTCAAATTCTACAACTTATGCATTGAAAGGCTGTTTTTGTGGTTGTTAAGTGTAAGTAAAACCACCCAAGATGCCTTAGAAAGCCCAGGCATTTATTCCTCTCCCTGACAGAGCGCTCACTGTCCCACATCTTCAAGCAGACAAATGGTCATCCACTGAGTCAAAAAGACAAAGAGCCATCAGTACTAACAAAACCTCACCTCAGAGTGTCTCTCTTAACTAAACATCACATACCTCTACAGTTAATACACGGACCAACAATGGGATGATATGTAAGCAGCAATTAGAACATGGAGAAAACAAAGTTGTCTGTATACATTACAAAAGAAATCATAGAATCTCGGGCAAGAGGCACTAAAGAGACAGGCAAAAAGCAAGTGTAGCTGGAGGCTTGCTTGGTAGGCAGTAACAGCACCAGCCAGGAATGGTGAGGCTGTGGGTTACATTCCCAGTACCACCAATAAATGAACAAATAAATAAATGTAGGAAACAATGTAATCTACAATAGGAATTTTACCCATTGCCCTAACACAACCTTTTTTTGTCAAAATGGAGCTTTACCTGTTAAGATGAGAATTATAATCACGGCTAATATGTCAGGGTTTTGGGCCAGCACTCCAGGGGCATTCAGGGCCATGTGTTTTCGTGAGAACTCTCCAATGGGTTTTCCTATCAACTCATCAAAAGTCGCACTCCAGGCTCTTGCCACACTTGAAGTACCTGCCACAAAACACATGGTGACAATTAGAGAACCTGGGTAACGAAGGGCCCCACATCAAGTCTGATGTCATAGCTCCCAAGCAGGGATGCAGACAGCATCTTGCCATCTAGCAGCAGAAGCCAAGCCCCAGCATATGCTACAACGAAAGAGTGGTCCACAGTGTATGGGGGGAAGCTAAATGATCCCTGGGGATGCTAGAATTTAGAAAGAAGTACATTTTATCCTCAACTAAGATCTATACTATATGTTTCTAGGGTATGTATAGGTGTGTTACACTGATGCCCAAGAGTAAATCTTGCTCATAAATTGAAATTTTGGATTTTTCAACTCTGCGTAATATAGTGAAATTGCATTTGGTAGAAATTGCATTTTGAATTTTTTTCAAGATGAGGTTTCTCTGTTTCATCCTTGTTATCCTGGAACTCACTTTGCAGACCTATCTCTGCCTCCTGAGGGCTGGAATTAAAGGTATGTGCCACGCCCGCCTGGCTGCACTTTGAATTTTTATCTTTTAAAGGTCTAGCAATATTTCGATTGTAGGATGCTGGAGAGCATCGATGACCAGTCAGCCCTGCCCATGAGGAAGGAGCAGTACTCTTCCTAGGCTAGGGCACTGATAGTTTAGGGGGATGCTCTGCACTTTAGACCACTTGTCTTTTCACTGTGTTTGCATTTTCGAGGGGCTCAATGATTGTCTGACAGCATCTTAGCATACAGCCAAGGCTTGCTTCAAACTTGTCATCCTCCTGTGTCTGCTTCCCAAGGGCTGAAATCTTAAGGCCACACCAAGGCTTGCTTCAAACTTGTCATCCTCCTGTGTCTGCTTCCCAAGGGCTAAAATCTCAAGGTCACACCACCATATTACTGCATGAAATGTTCATTAATATGTAATTCTGACTAGGTGGGAAGCATCTGAATGTGCAGTTAAAACACAATGCACACATATGAACATGTGTGTGTGTGTGTGTGTATCACAATAAAAACTTACAAATAAATAACTGCCCTTACCAACTAATGCATTCTGACAGCCTTTATCCAATTCTATTCCTTTGACTTACTCAAATGACAAATGTTGACATGTCAGGAAACTGACTGCAGAATGCATTCTTTGGATGGGTAATCGGTCAGTCTGGCAGGCACTGCTTAAGACAGTCCCCTTTCCCATGAACCCTTGGCAGCAGAAAAAACAATATCTATGCCCTAAGAACTCATCTCAAAGGTGATCTACATATGGACTGACACCATCTCAGGACCAAGCCTTGATCATCCAGTCTGCCACTTTGTAGCTGAACCCAGGGGCCATGGTATCTCCCAGAGTACAGGACAACGGTGAAGGTGCCATCTCATCTCATGCGCCAGTCCCAGGTCCCCTAGCTACAGAGAACAGGGGTTGTACCCCCACAGCCAGCAATCCTGATTGCTCCCTCCCTCTGCTATTTGCCAAAGAAGCACACTGGAAGATCAATATTAGCATCTGGCATTTTCTTTTCATTTCAGAGAGCCTCATCCATGGCTATGGTCTGAATTTTCATAGAACGCAGCGGGATCCACACAAGGATTCAACTTCATTATTTCCTAAGTGTTTTTCTAACAACTCAAAAGTTTAACCTCATTTTTTCATCCAGCTATTAGGAATTCTGTCTACAAAGGCCATGAGCCTAATGAAGAAAAATGGCCTGTCCGCCCTGCATTCTCAAAGAAGCCAGCTTGCTGCAGTGATGCTCAAAACCCCACCCTGCGGGATACCTTAGCCTTTTTTCTCAGGCCACTTTGTTCCCATTTCAGAATCATGGCTTTAAAATGCATACACATATACATATTTTTTAAAAATGAAAAACTCTCCACCCTCTGGAGCTACGGCTGAATATAGATATCCAGGCTGTTTCCATGAGGCTTACACAGGCAAGTAGCATCCTGGGAAAAACCATTATTTTGTGAATCTGACAGCAGCAAACACTTTAAGCTCACTGTTGTTTTACACTCAGGTAAACTGACTGCAAATGTAACAGCCCATTTACAAAAGCTACATTCCCACTGAGAAGTGTTGGTATGTGAGAGTCATCTGTGGTTACAAGTCTGAAGGCTGAACAGCAAAAGAAAAATTATGAATTTTACATTAGACCTATTAGGCAAGCTCGGCTGGCTCACAGACATGGGAGCTGCTGGGAACAGGAAGAACCACCTACCGGCCGCCTAAGCACTGTTTTCTGCCTGAGGGCCTGAGGGGGTGACTATGGCACCCCCCCCCCCCAAGCAGACATGATGCTGACAGGACCTAGAGGTCCCTGAAGGTGGCTCACAGGACCATGTCCGGGTTTCCTCACGGGAGCAGACATGGGCGCTTGTGTTGGTTGCTAATGCTCAGTGAAGTGTACTAAGAAAGGTTGGGTGGAATGCAGGACCAGAGTGAACAATGGCTTTCAAATAGCCAATCCTAGACATTCTGATTCCTAGATAGTTTCAAGGGGAAGAAACCATGGCTGTATCTACAATTACACCAAGTGATTTTTTAATGAAAATGACAGATATGATCCAAATAGTGCATTTGGTAAGGTATCCTGTATACTTATAAACCTATATACACAATGATACACAGTCAGAAGGAATATTGCCATACAGAAACCATTATGAAATTTTGGTTTATAAAGAGATTAAAAAATATATACTTAAGGGTCGGGAGTATACTTAGTAGAAGGATATGTCTAGTATATGCAAGGGCCCGAGAATCTCTATTCATCCCTAAGTTGTTAACAGTGGGAAGCCCTAACCATTCAGACAGTACCACACACCTCCAGTAAAATGCCCAGCTCAAAGCAATACTCCATAAATACTGTTTCTGCTGGTTATCAGGTTGGATGTTTCTTTTCTTTGTGCTTTTCCATTTCCCGAAGTGTCTACTGTAATAATTGGGGGGGGGGGGTTAGAATTATCCTGTCAGCAATGTATCCACTGAGTTAATAAGAACGGTCACAGTTGTCCTGGCCTGGTCCCCTCCCATGGGCACTGCTCTGGTTGGCTTTCAGTCAGCTTCACTCACGCTGGACTCATCTGGATAGAGAGGTTTAACTAAAGAATCATTGCCGTCCGAATGGCTGAGAGGTAAGTCTTCAGGGCTCTTCCATGATTAATGATTGATATAGGAGAGATGGGCAGACTATGGATGCCAACCACCCCAGGGCTGGTGGTCTTGGGTTCATAAAAGAGCAAGCTGAGGAACCATGAGAGAAACCCAGTAGAAAACGTTAATCCATGTCCTCTGCTTCAGCTCCGGCCTCCAGCTTCCTGCTCTGATTTCCTTTACTGATACAATGTAATCTGTCAGCTGAAATAAACCTCTTCCTCAGCCCCATGTTGCTTTTGGTCTCACTGCTTATCACAACAAAAAGCCAACTAAATGCAGAATGAGAGATATCTCAATAGTGACTCCTAAAGACACCTTAAAAGAGAGATGCACAAACAGCAGTCAAGCTGGAGGCCCCTCGAGATATCTATCAGTCTTTTGGGAGAGGAGAGCAGGGCATCCTTAATGAACAGGGGTCAAAGGGCTGCAGGCTAGAGAGCCCCAGAGGACGTACCAATGATGTAGGAGAGAATCAGGTTCCAGCCTGTGATGAAGGCCCAGAGTTCCCCCACTGTCACGTAGCTGTAGAGGTAGGCTGAGCCTGTCTTGGGGACACGGGCACCAAACTCGCCATAGCACAGGCCAGCCAGCACCGAGGCCAGGGCAGCAATCAGGAAGGAGATGACAATGGCAGGACCGGCATTCTCACGGGCCACCGCACCAGCCAGGACGTAGACACCAGCCCCCAGGGTGCTGCCCACCCCAAGAGCTATCAGGTCAAAGGTGTTGAGACAGCGGGACAGCCGGCTCTCCTCTCGGCTGCAGTCCACCACCTTCCGACGGAGTACCTGTTGGCCCAGGCCGAGCAGGTTTTTGCAGCCCATGGTGCTGAGCAAACCTGTCAGAAAAGAGGAAGAAATGGGATTGGTTCAAGTCATGGCCACATGCTCCACCTGCAAACCTCGCCTCGGTGCAGGAGAGAACCAGAAAGTAAACCCCTTACAAAAAAACTTCATTGCTAAATAATTCCACCAACAACCATCAGTCTCCCTGGAAACAGTCTTGGGGCTTCCCAGGACATACAGAAGTGCACACAGTCGCCCTGCCCCAGGTCTCTGGGGCTCCGCATTCATTTTAGTTCTTACGGGCACAAGTGACAGCTAACTGGAAACACAAACAGTGAGGTTCCTAACTTCAGCTGGGATTTATCAGGACAAGCGATGTAATTCCAAGTACGCAGTATTATAATAAATGCAAACCAAACTGTATGGCCATCACTAAAATGTCTAAGTTTTGAACAGGATAATTCTCTCTAGCTCATCGGTTCTCAGCCCATGGGTCAAGATATCATTTACACTACTTAACAGTAGCAAAGTTACAGTGACGAAGTAACAACAGCATAAACTTAGGGTTAGGGGTTGACACAAAACGTGTATTAAAGGGTCGAAGCTTCAGCAAGATTAAGAACCACGGCTCTAGGTCATGGGATCCACTCCTAAAATAAACAAACAAATACAAATAACAGAAGAAATTGAGCATGGGATTTATGAGAAGTCCGAACTATCTTCTCCATTTTTCTCTAAGCAACTATTCTCAGATGACAAGTTTAATTCAACATAGCCAGAGGGTGCAGAGAAGCCACCAGAATGACGCTGGGTGCTATAGCTATTTTTCATTTTTCATCACTCATTTTTTAGCCTTTATCATCAATAGTCCTTCTCCTGACCTAATTTAGGTAGGTAAACATGAAGCCACTAATAAAATAGTCTCAGGTCTGGAAAAGTCTACTCCTAACCATCCACAACCCACTGCATCACCTGCCTGTCTCTGAGCCCGACCCCTCCCCTGGGCCTCACATCACTGAGGAACTGTGGCTGCTTCTCCCTGTGGTTCATCAGCCGGCTCCATACAAAACAGTATTATCAAGACCCGTAAAACGTTTAGTTAGACCTGGGAATCCCCCTGTTAGAAGAGGAAAAGTGACTGTAACTAGGGTCAAACAAGGTCGCAAGGCAAGGCTCCTGATGCTCTTCCCCTCCCTTGGGATCCTGGCCACTCAGCAGGTCGGAAGAAAGTGACCTGACACCTAGGTGGGGGCGGAATCTCAAGGAAATGAAAAACATGGACAGGGAAGGAAAATCCCAGAATCTCAGCGTTTGTAACTCACGTAAGAGAGTTTGATGGCTTCCCAGTGTCTACACAAGGAAGAGACTATTTTTGGATGTGTCCACGCCAGGCACAGATGTTAAGCGGGCAGCGTGTCTGAGAAGTAGCAAGCATCCTGAACATCAGGACAAGGTTCCCGGTGCCAGGAGAAGCAGGAAGAACTGAGTCCTGATCCAGCTGGATTCTGGGGACACATGGGCGAAATCAACTAGTGAATAGTATTTGGCTTAGATACTGTTAGGAAAGGTTCAGTCTGACAAATGACCCTGGACACAGAAGGCTGTCCTCCAGTATGGAAAGAACATCACAGCCCTAGGGGTGGAACTCGTCGCTACAATGCTTGCCTAGTATGCGTGCTGTCCTGCAGTCCAGCTTCAGTACATTTCAAAAATTAAAAAATACAGTAACTTCTCCTCCACACTGCCTCTAGAGCCATATCCCAGGAATAGATTTTTGAACCTCCTAAGGTGGAAAGTGAACTCCGAGACCATAGACTATAACAAAATGGTTCTAATGCCTGGCTGCACAGGGACAGATATACTTGCGTCTCCATCAGCACGGACAGGATGCCAGTGAACAACCACTCCAAGAACCAACTCTCTAATGTTGAAGGAACTTTAAAACCACCTTCAGACTGAAGATCATTAACCAGAAACAGAGATCTTGGTTTCCAAACATCATATGCGGAGGGTAAGACAGTGTAACCACAGGGCTGTAGCTCACGTTTCCTCAAAAAAGTCTCTGTCATTGGGATAGCCTTAGTGATGGCGAAGTGAGAGCCGGCACAGCTGGGACCAAGGCTATGCCTGGTGCTGTGAGCTGCTGATAAGACACCTCACTGAGACAGGAGTCATTTCTGCCTTGTGGGTGGAGAGGAAATGTGATACTAACTAATTAGCCTTTGTGTCTCTTCAGAGATATTTAAAAACTTTCAGTAAAGGGTTGTCAGTGGTTTCTATACATCGGTTCACCTCTTCCACTCAGGCCAGGCCTCTGAAGCGGGTCTCACAGCCAGCAGTTATGAACGAGATGAGGTTTCTCTCTACAAAACAATATATCCACTGCAATCCCGGCAGTCAAGTGGAGGCCAGCTTCCTGGTGCTGAGACTCACACAGGAAGTTGCCAGGTGAGGAAAACAGGATCTAAAGACAGGGCTTCCTGTGTTTTGCAGGAGACATGATGTCTATACATCCTGACTGATTTTTATTATAGGTATTGATAAGGATCTTTTCTGTATGAAGTCTCTGCCCCGGCATATTCCATACTGATTGTTACAGAACACTTGCCTTAGGAGAGCAATCTGTTCTTTCTCACAGAAATTCTAACTCCAGATTGTGTCTTAGCTATTGCCAAATAAAAGCAGAAGTAAAACAGAAGTGGAGAGAAGGGTCAGATGTTAAGAACATGCACAACTCTTGTAGGCAAAGGTTCAGTTCCCATTGCTCACATCAGGCTGCTAAGAAATGCCTATAATTCCATTCCCAGGTAGATCTGATAGCGTTGACCTCCGGGTGTGTGTGTGTATGTGTGTGTGTGTGTGTGTGTGTGTGTGTGTGTGTGTATTACGCAGAATTAGAAACAATAAAAATAAACCTTAAAAAAATGGTGGTACACACTTTTAATCACAGCACTCAGGAGGCAGAGGGAGGCAGATTACTGAGTTCGAGGCCAGCCTGATCTATAGAGTGAGTTCCAGGACAGCCAGGGATACATAAACAAACTCTTTCTAAAATAATGGTAATGATGATGATGATGATGATGATGATAGAAGTAAAATGATCCAATAGGTCAGGGCCTCAGAAAGACTTCTATGGACTCTATTTTTAAATCTCTAAATGGGGAGTTATAAGTGATATGACCTTTTCAGTCTCAAACTTAATTACGAAATCCTTCCAGTCTGATGGTTTGTGGGAGGCAGGCATCAGGAAGGCTATTAGACACTGTTTCCAATACCACTTTTAAGACCTAACACTCTGGAATCTTTCCCGGGTTTTCAGAAGGGCCTGTTTCCTTATGACCAGCTGCTGCCTGCTGTCTGGTGTGAAGCACTGTCTTATCATTCCAGTGGGGGAACAGAAGACAGTCTACTCTGTACAGGGTCAAAGAAACCGCCCACACAGATGCTAGACAGAACACAGGGGCTGGACCACTCCTGCACCTGGTGGGCTGTGGCGTGAAGAGCCATGGAGCTTTAATAAGGAAAGGTGGGGCTCACAATGCAGGGACCTGCCACCAGAGGCCCCAAAACGAGCATCCTAGGATGCTGGCTGCTGTGGAGGAGGAAGTGATTTCAAAGCAGAACCCACTTCCCTTGCAGACGTTAGGAGGCCCAGGTGTAAGAACTTGAATTAAGAAATAAAAATAAAATCAAGGTACAGACAGGACCAATATGCAATTAAGAGAGGAGACTTTCAGAGTGAGAAAAGCCATGGAGCTGTGCAAGGAGCAACCAGGCCAGAAGGAAACAAGATCCAAGCAAGAGGCAACCAAGGGCACACAGTGGGCAGAAAGGGGGAGAAGACGGTTGCCATGACTGGAGCGGTCCCAGAGGCTCATAGGAAGTGGTACTGTTAGGAGGTATGGCTTCGTTGGAGTAGGTGTGGCCTTGTTGGAGGAAGTACGCCCCAATCTCTTCCTGCTGCCTGTGGATAAAGATGTAGGGCTCTCAGCTACTTCTCTAACATCATGTCTACCTGCCACAACAATAAAGGACTGAACCTCTGAAACTGTAAGCAAGCCCCAATTCAATATTTTCCTTTATAACAGTTTCTGTGGTCATGGTGTCTCTTCACTGCAATAAAATTCTTAACTAAGACAATAACCAGGGCCAAGATGAGCAAAGACCTATCTAAGGAATCTACTCCCAGTCTGCGGTGAATTTATGTGTTCACAAGGTCCTGGATTCTTAAGTCAGGAGATTCAAAGGAAATAAAAAATACAGAAGAGCAAGTATGGGGACACTGATATTCTCAGGAGGATAAAACTCAGCAGCTTACTATGTATCCAGGAGAACCTTCATTCACAAAAACCCAAGTTTATAACATGTACAAAGTACTAAGTGATCCATGTAGTCACAAAAACTGAATGAAATTTAATTTCATTCCGGATGTCACCAAGTAAAAAAGACAAGATACAGAGTCCCCGCAGTCCAATAAGAATTATGACTAATTTATAGTGATATTAGAAAAAACAATGTAGCCATTAAAAACAATTACACAAGCTGGGTATGATGGTGCACGCCTTTAATCCTAGCACTTAGGAAGCAGAGTCAGGCAGATCTTTGTGAATTCAAGGCCAACCTTGGAGGTATCCTGAATGGTGAACTGCAATTTTCATTTCTCTAGAAACATCTTGGAAAGAGGACCAAAAATAAGTCAGAGGATTCCATTCAAAAACTAATTTCACTTTTGACTGACTAACCAGCTAATACTCTTCCAGTTCGTTCATTTACTCAGTCAACACACTTTTCACAAACCTGGGTTGGTCACCAATATGCACCCAAGCTAGGGAACACACCTTACCTCCCAGACTTCTAGAAACTTCCACTCACTTCTTCTCAAATATTCCCACCATCACAAAAAACTTGGTAAAAAAAATAAAATAAAATAAAAAAATCCAATGGTTCAAAAGTAGACAAAGAAAAAAAGCTGCAGAAAAAGAGGTTTACACAGGAGACTGAAGTAATAAGAAAGAAAATAAAAAAACCCAACACCTGGTGAGTGGAGCCTGCTAGGAAGAAGCAGGGAGACACAGCAGAGCCGGGTCAGGCCCTCACAGAGACTCCTCTTATAAGGAGAGAAGGGTGGAGTTTGGATGGTCTGCTGCTCAACTCACAGAAGTGAAATGTAGCAGGGCCAGGACCGGAACTCCAGTCACCTACCCTCAGAAGGGATGTTCTCTGCCAGGGCTAAGCTGACTCAATTTTGCTTTGATATTATTGTTCATTCTTTTGTGCTGGAGGTCAAATCCCGAGTCTCTGGCAGACTAGTCACACCACCAACCACTTACCTGTCCCTATATCAGAGTCCAGCCATGTAGCCCAACTGACCCTGAACCTACTTAAGAATCCCAAGCAGCCAGGACATTCACACAAAGCCTTTTTTTTTTCATTCCTGGCTTGCTAGACACAAATTTGTCCAAATATGCCTCCTGCTGCCTGACAACTGCCACTGTGTCATTCCATCAAACATCTACAAACACAAAATGATTGCCACACATTCAGTGATAACTAGTTCCTGAATGTGAAATTTAATTGATCACTGCAAGCATAACAGAATGACTCCTATGAAGTCTAAACGACTTCGGGGTAAGAGTGGATATTTTCAGCTGCATAAACCTTCCAGGGTTACGATGGGAATGGTCTAGAAATAATACAGATAGCAGGGGCTTGGAAAAGGTATATAGAGGGAACTCCAGACAAGTCAGAGAGTTAAATATGTTAAAAATATTGTATGTCTGTAAGTAGAGGACAGTATAAAAACAGTATATAAAGAATTTTCAGGGCAGGAGGATTGAGATACTCCTCTCAGGAGGATTAGAAGCCTCTTTTATTTCCTTAATTTTTTTCCCTTGTAATGAGTGACCAATGCTTCTGAATTAGATGGAGAAAATCTCTCCAGTGAAATCAACAAACAAAAGGAAAAAAAAGAGAAGATAAGAGGGTCCCTGGCAAGGTCAACCCATCTCATGTCTACATAGGAAATGTGGTAATTAGGTCTGTGGAATTTTGTTATGTTTTTCTCTGTCTCTGTGCAAGTCTGGAAATTTCCAAAATTAAATGCAAAAAGAAACAAATTCACCTACAACTGACCTGGAAATGCTGTGCCTCCTACACTAGGCCCCACTCCCCACCCCCAGGGCACAGACAGCTTCCAATATTATTAGCCATGGTCAAGTACTGAGTGAAATAGTCTTTTGTATAGAATCAGGTTATACGTGTTGTGGAATATTCCTTTACACTGTATCACTGTGACTGGTTTAATAAAATGCTAAACTGCCAATAACTTGGCAAGAGGTATTAGGTGAGACTTCTGGACAGAGAGAGTTCTGGGAAGAAGACAGAGTCACCAGTCAGACGGAGAGGAAACAGGACATACAAGATGGGAGACAGGTAAAAAGTCACGAGGAGAAACATAGATTAATATAAATAAGGGCTAATTTAAATTATAAGAGCTAGTTAGAAACAAGCCTGAGCTATCGGCCGAGCTTTCATAAATTTCTGTGTCATTATGGCAGAACTGGCTGTTCAACAAAAAGCCTGACAACACATATGAAACTATTAATATTGAACCACTTTTATTGGCCTTATAAAAATAGCCAAGAGTCAAAAGGACCAGAACAGCCCTTTCCAACTGTGTTTTTAGGTATTTCTTTGAGCTTCAGAATTAAAGCAGAAAAGCCATCTCTCACACCAGGCAGACCCAACATGAATCCTAAGGAATCATTCCTAGGTTATTAGGAAGCTCATGGCTGCTAAACTAGAGGAAGAGAGGAAGGCAGGGATGTTTCCCAGCTCACATTTTTGTGGTACAGACTGTGAGGGACATAGGGAATTTTATTTTTCGGCTTGTATCAGGGAGAGAAACAGCACACACTTGGAGCTGCAGGTGGCACGTGGGAAAACAAACTAACGAGACCAAATTGCTGGTCAGAAGCCAGGGAGAGAAAGGGGGCCTGGGCAGAACCACAGAGGAGTCCAGCCTGGCCAGGCCCGACTCACACCTTGTCATTCACCCCTGCTTAGAGGAAGACTAATCCCGATCTATTGTGAAAAACACCAGAGGAAGAATAAAGACCAAGTCCAAGAGACTTCCGGTTGCTGGGCTACGGCCTCCTGTTTTGGCGCCTTATAGAACAGTATTTTAATCTGATTGGTGGCAGTATCTTTGCATAAACAAATGTTATAACCCGATGTACTTACCTGCCAGTTGTTACTGACTCTGTTTTCTCAAAGAGCCTCCAGGTACAGAGAGCACACACCCCTGGTTGCCTTGGGAACTATCTAGGCAGAAGTCAGGCACAAATAATCCCGACACGGGAATGGCCACATTGTGTGATAGATCTTCCTGTCTTATTCCAAGTCACCCTTCACTAGTGGCCAAAATCTCAGATGCTCACTCCGGAAGGAACATATTTATAATCTGAAATATCCACTCAGGCCAAACCTGTCTTCAGTCTTCAAAACCTCCCCGTCATATTGTCCCTGTCAGGAGGTTTCTGCCAGTGTAAGGAGCAGACAACAGATGGCCACCCTGGGAGGCAGCAACAGACTAGCCACCCTCAAATAGAGAAAGTCTGATCTGCCTAGATTCCTTCAGAGAGCAGGAAGAAAAATGTCCAGTTACACAAAGGTCTTTGAAGAGCAGAATGTTTATCTGAGTGATCAGAGATGAGCATGGAGGCCAGGTGGAGGTGGAGAAATGTGCCTGGAACGCTGGAGGAATTCTGAAGGAATGAAACTAGCTACCCCCTGGGAGAATGCTGTGGCCGCCAAGAGTGGACTTTATCATAGCTCAGCGGCTGTGTCCACTGGTTGCTTTAATCATTTTACTGCAATATGGTAACCACACATCATTCCAGGACCTGAACTTGACCCACTGCCTCAAAGACCAACCTTCTAGACCCCACAAAATGAGATGCTCCCTTCCTTCTGACAATTAATTCTACATCTGAAAAGAAAGCCACAGGTCTAGCCTACGTGTGTTTGCAAGCGCGCACGTGTACATGAACATGCATGGTATTTGTCACTGGGGATGGAACATGCTGGACATACGCCCACTGCTGAGTCACACTCCAGCCCTTTGAAGAACTCCTAAAAACTGAATCCAGACATTTCAACTTAGGTCCTAAGCAAGACTGCATAGTCTCCCACTGTCACCTGACAGCAATTTCGAGGACACCTGGATTGCTACAGCAATGAGTGTCCTTCAAGATTCCAGAACATTTTTTTCTTGTGCAACCAAACAGAACAACACAATTCTCAAGAGTAACGGAAGCCACCATGCTCCCCTATAAAGCTGTGTGTGAATCATGAACAAGTCACCAGCCAGCTCACTCACAGGGCCTAGAGACCTGAGCACACACAGCTGGATGAGCCCTCCCACACTCCCACAGGCTGGACTGAAGCAGCCCTAGAACCCCATGGTGATGCTGTCACTCCCAAAGTAGAGTCAGTGACGCAGAGCTCTACCTTGTTTACACCCCCACCATATTGATTTGTGGAGCAAGCCGCCATGTTGGGATAACCCTTTTGACAAGCTGCAGGAGATCTCTAAACTCAGCTGTCTCTCCCTGCCTGGCCGGACACTCTTCCCAGTCACTCGGGCACTACAAGAAAATGGGTCATGATACATTACAAGTATATATAAGACACTGAAAAAAATTAAATTAAATTGTTTTTTTAAAAAAACTGCCACCTATACTAATGTTGAAAATATGTCTCTGGCATATTGTGGCCCACACCTTAATTCCCAGCTCTAGAGAGACAGAAATGAACGAATCTTTGAGTCTGAGGCCAACCCGGTCTAAATATGGAGACGCTCAGGCCATCCCAGGCTATATATAAGGCCCTGTCTCCAAAAAAGAGGCTCTCTATCCCAGGCATCATTATTCTAGGATTGCAGAACCTACAAAAGACAAGCCATGCTCTCCCTCGGACCTCATAGTGCACTTATCTGTGTGGAGAGAAAAATGCAAGTAGCTGTGTAGACTCAACCATCCACACAACAAATATTTACTGAGTACCTACTGTATAGTGTAAACCTTCCGTTCAGACTACATGAGGGCATAGAAATGCCTGGCCAAGCCAGGAAGGCCTAATTATAATGGAGTATTACTAACGGAATTAATGACAGGATGACATAATTAATGAGGCCACAGCAGCTTCATCAACAGGTACAGCTTGGTGCCTAATCCTCCGTGCAGATCCACACTCCTGCCCCTTCCTCCCCCTTCCTAATCCTCCCTGCAAGGCTGAGGCACAGTCACTCCCATGTGACAGGTCACCACATTGTCTCCTGCCAAGGCCTTCTGATTAAGGACTCCTTCGGTCTGCAGAAGCTGACTTTCGGGCATTCTTAACATAGGCAAAGGCAGAATAAAGGCTGTAGGTGGACAAAAGTGACTGTAAGAATGTATGTGTATAGACACACACACACACACACACACACACACACACACACACACACACACACACGCAAGCTCCTCTTTACCCTGTACCCCCTCTATCCACCCTGAAAACCTAGCCCTTCAATGTTTTCTGATGATAACATAACAAGAAAAACAATGAAATCTGTGAATTCACACCCTGTGAATCTCTGTAATTTAATAGAAAGTAGATAGAGCAGTAGATTTCCCCCCACAACTATTTGTATGTTAATTACGTTAATTAATTATGGGGTGGGGGGCAGGATCTGCCCTGGCTGTCCAGGATGGCCTCAAGCTTACAAAGATCCACTTGCTTCTGACTCCTGAGTGTGGAAATTAAAAGGCATGTGCCACCACACCGGACTGGAACAATAGATTTGTAAAGTTTATTTTCCATGCACCCTTTTCCTATGCAGAAGCTAAATACACACACACACACAC
>PVIH01006721.1:0-107879 GCA_004025045.1 Sigmodon hispidus
CCCCCTCCCTATGCTCTAACTCCCCCTCCCTCCCTATGCTCTAACTCTTTCTCTGCTCCTGCTTTTCTCATGGCCATGCTCAGTCTGCTTCCTTCTCTTCTCTGGACTCTTCCAGATGTCTCTGACATCTGATATCTACAATAAAAACCTTTCCACCTTCTTCTAACCATACCATGGAATGGTTATTTCATCAGTTTACACAGTTGGAAGAAAAAGAAATGAGCATAAAGTTGGAAGGGAAAAGTAGGAGCAGTTAATTGGGATGAAGTGGGGCCTGGAATGCACCCAGAAACTGTATGAATGCATGGATACAAAGTACAATATTTCACTTCTAAAAGGGTTTCTTTCACAAGAAAAATGTATTCATTTGAAAAAAAAAACTACAATAAACAAGAATCGGAAAGATGGTTGGCAGATGAGGACCTACAGCAGCCTGTATTGTCCTTCATACTCAATTAAAGGGTAATGTGACCAACTTGAGTGTATTTCAGGACCTTTAGATGAGGGGAAAGCTGAAGGAGCGGCGGGCTGTTTATGCCACAGAAGGATGGTTGTACCACCCTTGAACAGGTGTGGTGAGGACAGTGGAGGAATCTAAGCAGGCATGGGAGTGAGAATTGAGTTATCTCTGACTGTGACTATTGACTGGCCATAGATTGTGGTGCGTTTTCCAATAACAGCTAAAAGCCATTTTGTGTATATAAAGCTTTTTAGGGTGCCACCAGGAGTTGAAAGAGCCACTCAGATCAAATCTGACTGGTGTTGCCTCAGTCAGTTCAGTGGCTTGCTGCAGAAAGTACACACACTCTCTACCAGAGTAAACTCTGCTATGTAAACAACTAGCTAAACCTATCCCACAGCTGAAAATACAGCCAAGAAACAGGGAAGATCCAGGCAGGGGACCCTTTACCCTGGAATGGTAAATTTTTCAGGATACTTACTGTTGGGATCATGTTTGATTTGGTATGATATGATGATGCTTTTACCTGGTTAGCTCACAGATGTATATGAATAGAAAGGTCTCATGCCCCATGAACACAGAACGGTGAACAAGAGGCATGGCAAGAGATGGCAGGTGGGAAATACTTAGACTGTTTTTACACAGAAAGACTTTATTATTATAATAACAGGGGGAGGGAGGAACAGAGGGAGAGAAAGAAAGACAAAGGGCTAGAGAGTGCTCTGAGGAGGGAAGAAACAAGACAGTGTCCGCAGTGAGAATTCTTCTTAAATGGGGCTTGACATCAGAACACAGGATGGAGCGTGGCTTCAGAGGCTAGAATAGAATCCTAACATTCCTCATTCTTTAATATTATTTTAAAAGGTAGGGTGTTGATGGGGATGAATGAGGACACAGAACTCTCTGTGTTTGCAGCTTTGGAGCAGAGCAGGAGGATAGGACCACCACAGCGGAAGTGTGGGTGAGGTACCTAGCTGTCATCTTGGAGATCTTTAGGCATCTGTCTCTTGGAGGAGCTGAGAAGGCAGCTGTCGCTGGAATTTCATGGAATCTGTAAAGATCTGGAAAACAGCTGGAACAGGTTTATATTTTGGTGTGTCAAAACAAGCTATGGCATAGGCTATGGTGTAGGCCTTTTTAAGCTTGTCTCGGGGCAAGGAAAGACACATTCTTTTCTGTAGCTTCTTCAACCTAGATTTGGTCATCGTTGTCATGATCAAAGCTTAAAAAGGGCACCTTGCTGTTCAGAGACTGAACAGGTTGTAGAAGTGCCAGCTGGATGAACTCTCTTGAGGCCAGACACACTGATGGTGGCAGACTCAGAGCAAAGATGGTGGTCATCTAACTTCTGCCAGAATCAAAGATGGTGATCGCCTGACTCCTCCAATCATGTGATCCACATTTTGTTGTTGTTGTTCTTGTTTTGGGGAAGGAAATAAGGAGCATTAAAATTAAAATCAGTAAAGAGACAAAAGTTGGCAGAAAGCATGGGTCAGGTGGTCATGGAGCAGCACAAAAGCATAGGGGCCCTGTAGCCAACACAGCATCATGGGCATCAGGATTGTGTTCTCTTTGTCTCACTGCTTTGAGCAGACAATCTTTGCCATGATAACAGCTGTCCAGTCTTAAGGTCTGAGTGGCCAGTCCAAGACTCTGACAGACAGGGGGGCAGGGGCCTAAAACGAGTTAATTGAAGCTATATTCCCATGTGAAGTCTTGGTATAGCCCAAATGGCTTATCTCTTGGCATCTCAAAGAGAAAAGCATAGGCCAGAAGAAATGAACAAACTGTCATGTCCCCTTGTCGGTGAAAAAGCACACAGAGGTCAGGGGCATTGCCCGGGGAGTTCACAACTGGAACACGACCGTAAAACAGAGGGTCCAGAGACTGGGAAAACAAAGATGTCAATTATTGCCAGAAATGAAATGTGAATGGTAATGGGATCACCTCGAGGGGTCACTTACCATTTTAAAGGTTCTTTCAGGGAATTGTAGCTGTGTAAACAGCACCACAGAGAATGCCTGCAGAGTGGCAGCACCAAATATTGGGATCATGTTTGATCTGGTATGATACAATAACACTTTTACCCAGTTAGCAGGCAGAACTCTATGAATAGAGAAGCATTATACCCCATAGACAAGAGGCGAGAGGCGGTGAGCAAGAGACGCTTAGACTGTTTCTATGTAGAAGGACTTCACTATTGTTATAACAGAGAAAGAGGGATAGAAAGAGGGATAGAAAGTCCTCCCAGGAAGGAAAAAGCAAGAGAGAGTGTTAGGCAGTGGAAATTCTTCTTAAATGTGGCTTGAAGTCAGAATTCAGGGCAGGGCATGGCTTCAGAGGCTAGATGCTGCCATTGAGGGTTAGGTCAGAGACCAGATGGTTGCCACTAGCCACATCCAGTGTCATTTATAAAGGCAGAGCTCTGATCATTACATGCTTGTCACGACTCTAGGAAACACACTAACTTCTTTTATGCAGTTAACAAAGCATGCACTAAACACAACTGTGAAGCTTTAGCTCCTTAGGGCTGCTTCCGGACCCTGAGGGTGGTAGTGGTGTTGCATGAAGGGGACTTGTGGAATACAGACTACAGAGACACCTACAAATGTCACCTGATGTGATACAGTAGCAGGGAATGTGGCTATTCATTTTAACTGGATTGTATTAAGCCTGAGTTTCAAATCTCATCTCTACAACTTGCTAGCTAGGTAATCCCAGGTAATTTAAGTACCATTTCAAAGCCCCAGGCTCGTCTATAAAGTAATGATGATAACTGCCCTTGCAAGGTTCAATAAAACCATAAATGGGAAGGAATTAGTCCAGTGCCTGGTAATAGTTAATGTTCAATAAATCTGTCGTATTCTCATCTTTCTCCTTTTATGAGTCCTATTACTGCTACCATCCCCTGTATAATTGTTCAGATAACTTCCATTATAATTCTTACATAGGGGTAGAAATGAGGTCCTACCCTTGAGGGTAGGAAGAAGATTCCTAAGAGGCACTGAGATGTGGAGCTAGAGATTTTGAATCCCAAAGAATGAGCAGTGTTTCACTAGGAAGAGAGTAAATATGAAGATCACCCTGGGCTGAATAATCAACAGACGTGATGACACTCGACTTTGAACTGAAGTGGTATTCTCGAAGCCTCACATAGTCCAGTATGGTGAGGTATACTGGCTGATGAGGCTTGTAGCAGAGAATACTGCATCAGGACACAAAGATTTTCTGAAAACCAAGGAGGTAGACTGCCTAAGGTATATGAGTGATCTTCCATAGTAGATGCAACTACCAGGGTTAGATTACTGAACTGTATAGTGTGGAAGTGATTGGTGGCTTTGGCCTAAACAAGTTTTGATGGAGGTTGTATGTGCTTCACCATGAGCGTTTTCAGCTCTGTCTACTTGGCTACTGATGTTTTAAAAATGAGGCAAAAAGACAACATGCTGATATTTGAAGATGATCACTTGCTTCATTCTTTGTGCCAGTGGTTTGGGGTACAGGGAGCAGCCACCTGTCTGTCAGGCATTTGGGAGCTAACTGTGTTCCTTTCTCTTCTAAGGCCAGAAAGTCTTCTTCCAAAAGACCATCCTATTGATTTCATCTGATAACTCATTATTTCATCCACTTAACTACTCATATAATAATTTTTTTTTCCATTTATCCAGCCATTCAGCACATACATGTCAGGGCTCTACTGAGTACACAGTAGTGTCAGATTGCTTGGACAGAAAACAGCTTAAGAGGGAGGGATTTTACTTTGGTTTCAGTTTGAAAGGATTTTGGTGCATCATGGTGGGGAAATCTTGGCAGAAAAGCTCAGTCATGGAAGTGGGAGTGGAGTTGGGGCCATCTACATCGTCAAAAGGAGACTGGGAGGTAGCAGTGAGGAGAAAACCAAGGTTGGTTCATAATCATGAGAGGCCTACTCTTCTGATCTCCAGCTAGACCCCACCTTCTAAAGGTTCTACAGCACCACATGCCAGGGAAGCATTAAAACAGGAGCCAGCACGGGACATTTCATCTTTGAAACGCATGTCAAGCTCCTCCCATAGCACTCTCCAGAGAAAGGCTGGAGTGAGGACTTCTATTTTTCCATGCTAGGCAGAGAAGTAAATCTCAGCATGGGGCCCCCTGGATAGCTAGGCATACTGGCACCACCTCTAATCCCAGCTACTTGGGAAACTGAAGCAGAATTACACAGGATTTTTGTTGCAAAACCCCAACATAATGTGAGCCATTGCTGGTTTTTCATTTACTTATTAACAGATCTAAATGCCAGGTCCAGTTTTCTCCTTACCTTAGATGTGCTAAAATATGTAGTTATCCAGATAGTTAGCTATGCCATCACATTTTTAAAAAATTAGTCTAATACAGCATACTCTATGGACACAGCATCACTTAGAAAGGAACTGTGGCACTTACATCATGCATTTTTGAGTTGCTCAGCAACATTGGTATTACCTATTCAGTGCTATCTACTAAAGGAAATGCATGTGACCCTTGAGATTTTTACAAATCCAAAAGTCAATGGCCAGAGATGTAATTTGTCCTTTGTGGTGCCTCCAGTATTATGAGAGAATGTCACATCTCAGCTTCTGAAGTCTTCCAGCAGCAGGACCATGAATGAGCACTGTTGTAACCTAACACTGAACTCTACTCCCTCTGCTTATGAGGGGAGGCATATGGATGCAGTGCTAATTATTATTCAGATATTCAAGGTTTAATCCTGAAAGAAAGATACTAGCTTGGAGAAGGATCAATTAGTGGATTATGAGACATGGAGGAGATTTCTAAAATATTTATTTTGGGCTCACATGTCAGACTATCACATAAACAAAATAGAAATATAGTCCCAAGACAAATACTGCACTCTGCATATTTTAGACTTATGGCTGATGTATAATGGGATATAATCAGAATTTCTATAAGGGAGTATTTAGGGATGAAAAATCTTAGATGGGTTTTCATGTATGCATGCAGAAAAATCACAGCAAAGGCAGGGTGACAATTTGTCCCCAGGAAACTTCCTGGGCAACTTCATTAATTAAGAGTCTTAAAATGATGCACTTGTTGGATAATAATATTGCCATATTTACTTTAAGATGATACATGTTAGCATCAAAATATTCTTTAGTCTTTCTGGCCAGTGAGGATAAGGAGAGTCTTTTCCATCCAGTGTCCCTTTAATAACCAGGGTTCTTCACAACCAAATTACTCTGTGATTTAAACATGACATTGAATATTTTTATCTTATTTAACCCTCATATCAACCTATATCTGGTTGTGGTAGTTATCATTTCATAAATAAGTCTAAAGCATACAGAGTTCAGATAATTCACTCAAGGTCAGAGTTGCAGGAACTAAATAAGAAGCTTATTTTGGTGATTGAACAAGCTGATATGATTAAAGGCACCTGCTTCCACCACCATTCTCCAGCTAAAGCTCACTTTGGAATACTACTGTTTCTGGAAGGGCTTAGTCTTTTCTGTACCTTAGAGGGCAAGCCTATATAATTCAGATGCAGAATCTCTCTGCCAAATATAGAGTCAATTTGACCTACATTCCCAGAATCTCCAGGGTGAAGCAGGAGGATGGAGAATCCAAGGCCAGCCTGGACTACACAGTGAGTGTGAACTAAACATGGCTATATAGTGAGACCATCTTTAAATCTACACACAGGACAGTATATCAGAGAGCACCAACCACAGGATGGACAGACAGGAAAATGTCTCACTGCCTGTTTGGAGATAGAGTCTGAAATTTTGCCACTTCTGCTCTCTAGACTAACAGCTCACATTTATTTCATTGTTTTATCTTCCTTGTGTTAAGTGAGGGTTAGGGTTGGTAGCTGTTTTAAAGGACACAGTGAGGGTAAGTTTCTATTTCATTTGAAGTCTAAGGAAAATTTATAAAAGAAAATCAGATTATTGAAAACACGCAGGAGAGCAAATAGACTTGCAGGTCTTCACAGGCACAGTGAGGAACCAGTCATCTGAGAGGAGCAGCGGGCTCCATGGGGAAAGATGACCTCTGTTCCTATTGCACAGACCGCTCTTGTAGCAGGTCCTTTTCCAGGTTAGGTCTATGATTCAGCTGTTTTCACTTCTTAGAGCATTCCACTCTCAGGACTTAAAGTTGACTTCTTGTCTACCAAGTCTGGGCTGAAGTGAAATTTCACCTTTGGGAGATACTCTCATTGTTGATGTAACTGAAAACAACCAGACAGTCATTTTGAGAAGCCATTTCATGACTGAAAGCCTTCACTGGCTGTTTCATTTGCTGCTACTTTCCCTTTGGGGACTCAAGTCTCTCACACCAGGGGCCTGGTCTCTGTTGGCTTAGTGCCTTTGGATAGTAGGCTTGAATAAACATTTCTTAAACAAAAGGGCTTAGGCCAAACCCATCCCCACTGATTATATCACTGCTAATTAATGGATTATTAAGGTGCAACAAACTGTCCCCACACAGGGTACTGTAACAGCCATTATTGTTAGCCCCTAAGAGCCATGTCCTCTGAATGCTGATGTCAAGCCACACCCTTCCCTAGGCTCTGACTTCAGGCCCTTTCAAAAGCTAGGATCCACGTGCCTGCTTCTCTCTCTCTGCCTTTGTCCTCTCCTCAGAGCCCTCATTTCTCTCCTTCCTTCCTTCTTCCCTTTCATTTCTACTCCTCCTTGCTTTCTCTGCCTTTATAACCAAAACCCCTCTGTGAATCATAATCATAGACAATAAAGCTCTTTTCTACATAGAAAAAGCCATTCAAAGTCTCTAGTTATCTGCTGCTGCTTTCTCCCGTGTTTTCTGCATCCTGCATCTATAGAAACCTGCCTCCAGATAACTATGTATTTGTGAACCACGCCAATAGATGCTCAAAACCCTATCAATTATCCCTGTTCAAATAGTCTGCTGGTTAACGGAGAATCAGCTGCTGTTGGCTAGACTACATTATGTATCTGCAGGTCATTTGGGGGTTGCCTAATTTAGCCTGGCCTGGCTGGCATGTTCCCAGATCTGTTCTTCTCCTTGGACCAGCAAGTCTTCCAGGATATTTTTGTTTGTTTGTTTGTTTAAAGTAACTCCAGAACCCTGGGAAAGCAAGCTCAGATCTGACCAAATGGCACCTCTGCATCAGCACCATTGGTTAATGCAAGTCCAACAGTGAAACAAGGCAACAGGGTGACAGTGCCCATGATGGGCCTATGGCAAAAATACATGTGAAGGGCAGCTGCAAGCATGAGGCCATTGTAGAAGCACCTGACCAGAGGCACAAGCAGAGGTCTGAGGTCATGTTGAACCCCCAGACCTCTCTCTTTTCTGTGTCAGCCTCATTTCTCTGTGTAAATCTTTCTTGGTCTTCATTTGGCCAGCATTTATTTATATCCTCTCTGAATTCATTACACATATTTAGAATTACTATTTTGAGTTCATTATTTCATGTATTATCTAAGTTGCATTCCTTGGGGAACTTTACTGCAGGAGTAATAATTTTTGGAGCCCTCATACTGTGAGATTTTTCATGTTGTGTTTTTGCAGGAGGCTCAAAGCACCTGCAGTTAGGGTGCTGAACTTTGGATATGACTATTTGTCCTACCTTTGTCGAGTGAGTATTTGGATATCTATTTGCAAATTGATGGGTTCTTGAGGTTTTACTTTTGGGCCACTCAGTATTCAAGTGCATGTGTGAGTGGGGTATCAGCAAAGTGCAACTTCTGAGCACAGGAACAAGCCCTGCACAAAGACTGCAGGTTTCCAGTGCAGCCCAGGGCACAGATAAAAGTCCTTAGATGACTGTGGCTGGAGCCTTGGGTAATACTTCTTTCCCCTTATTCTGATTTAATTTTTATGTAACTAAACATTTCCATTGGATACATGAAAAATATTCTCACTAAGAGAATACTGTTGTATTTTGATATTGTGTTTTTATGTTTTTTCTAAAAATAAAAGGGTATTTATTTTTTTTGCATTTACTATGTAGTTTTAAATTTCTTACTACAAATTTAAAAGATGAGTGAAAACAGTTATACAAAGTTCAGCCTTTTTTATTTAATATAGGTTTGCTGTCATTTTTAATGGTTTATTTATAGTCTCTGTAAGACTATCTCTTCATCTGATAGACATATGTGACCCTTAAATTAAATGCCTTTCTCTCTCCATATCATGTTGATGAAAACATAAATAGTCAGCTCTTTCTAGTAGGTGAATTGGAAATACATGAAAAAATTTTAAAACTCACATACATTTAACCCAAACATTCCTGTTCCAGAAATTTACTTAATCTGTAGACTTTAGTCATTTGTTCCAAAGTCTTCATCAACATGCTGTTTATATTTTCAAATGGCTATAAAAGAATTAAATATTGATTACATTAATAAAGTTAATACCCCACCCCCTTCTTCACTGTGTATGTGTAACACTCATCCTGCGTGTGTGTGTGGGGGGGGCGTGTTGGGGGCATGCGCATATGTGGGCAATATGTTCTTCTCGAAAACTGGTTTTGAATTTTCAATCCTCCTGCCTCAGGCTCACAAGCTCTGGAGTATACCCAGCTAACAATGACCTACCTACATAATTAAAGAATGAGACAGCTAGTAATAGGGAGAGGTTTTCAAGGCAAATTACTAAACAGTGACTTCATGGTAGAGAATGTTGTTAGACTATACTATGTGTGTTTCTGATTAATATATAAGAGCCTATTTGTGTATATTTTTCCATGTTCTCAAAACATGGACAAACATCTTTCCCTCGTGTGTGCATGTGTGTGTGTGCGCATGCGTGTGTGTGTGTGTGTGTGTGTGTGCATGCGTGTATACATACATATACATGTGGAATTTTTTGATTGAACACATGAAAAAAATGTTTCTAGTGATTACCTTCAATGATGAATCAGACATGAAAGAAATTCAAGCTTATTTTCATTGGTGACTTTAGGCTATTTAAAATCTTAGGTGCTATTTTTCCCCCAGAACAGGAATTAGCAAATTAGAGCCCATGGGCTAAATCCAGCCTCTCAGTTGATTTTGCCATGCATTTACACTCATTCATTTAAAAATCATCTATAGTGTCTTCTGTGTTTTGATAGCAGATCTTAGCCTTTGTGAAAGATAAAAATGAAACACTAAACTTGTAGTTTCATAAGAAGCTTTTCAAAAAAAGAATCATATGTATAAAACGGCAAAGTTAGAATCTAGCAAAGAGAGAGAATGGAGTAGGGGCTAGAGAGGTAAACAGAATGCTCTAAGTTTGGAGAAAGTTTGAAGTGCAGCATTCACAGGTGTCAGAGTCACTGTGGGAAGTGTGGAGGGATGGATGAATAAAATGTGGCGCCTTTCCTTAAGGCTCTCGCAAAAGGATGGGACAGCATTTTAATTATTTTTCTGTTATTGTGATTAAAAAAGCGAAACAAACAAAAATACAACAACAACAACAAAAACAAAAAACCCTTGACCAAAAAGGAAGACTAGGGGAGTAATGAGGACAGACTGGATTTATGCCAGACTAAAGTCTACTAGGATGAACCTAGCATCCTCTGATCCTTGGCTTTGCCTTCAAAGAACATAGATGGCTCCCTGTCCAGATGCACGAAACATGTCCTTCCTTCAACTGGTCCACTCCTTGTCTTCTTGGGAGATGTCTCAGGGCTCTGGCATCAGCAATATCTTTGTGTCCACAAATTCAATCCAGACTCTTCTTGTACGGTTTCACACCATAGCTTCTTGGGGCGTCCTTGCAAAGAATTCAACACTGGCACATGTTTCATGGCCTCAGTGGCTCTCTAAAGCTATGGAGGAAGATTCCATGACTTCCTCAATCCTTTCCACCTCCAAAACCAATCACATGTAGGACACCACTAAATTCTGCTACCTGCTTGGGATGGACCATGGCTACCCTGGACCTCAGATGTAGCAGCCACGGTATGTTGAGGCTAGAGGGAAAACTTTCCTAGGAAACACCTCAGGTTCTTTCCATTCACAGGTTGAGGGGTTAGTTGGGTGAGTTTCTGCCCTCTGGCAACTTTTCCTATTGTTTCTGTGCAGCTCATGCTCTCTGTCTTCTCATTCTTGATGTATGCAGGTTCTTTCTTAGTTTTCAATTTTGAAGCTACTCAATGTTTCAGAATCAAATGTGAAAAAGAGGTCTTCATTTTGGGTGCAGCTTCTGTCAGTCAGTGGAATAGCATAAATCTGGCCTGGTGTATGTGTGTGTGTGTGTGTGTGTGTGTGTGTGTGTGTGTGTGTGTGTGTCTATCATACTATTCTATTCATTCTTTTAATTAGAAAGTAGAGAAATTGAGTGTTCTTCTTACCAAAAGTTGGTACTCTGTTAAAGGTCAGAATAATATCTGTATCTTCATGCATGAGTGCCTTTGATTTAATTACTGACTTGATGAGGTGACATGTCATTGAGTCAGCCCTTGCCCCTCTACAAGTTATATGGCTATTAGAGGAAGGCGTCTTCCTTTCTTAAGAAATGTTATGAGAAAGAATATTCAGGAAGCTGGAGAGATGCTCCTCCAGAGGACTGAGTCTGATTCTCAGCACCAATATGGCAGCTCACAACTGTCAGTAACTCCAGATAGAGATGATTTAATGCCCTCTTGTGGCCTGTTAAAGCATTGCACACACATAGCTCACAAACCTGCAAGTAAAAAAAATACTCATATACATTTGTTTTTAATTTAAGAATACATATTTGTGAGGCATGGATGTACCTAAGGAGTCTGTTTATGTTCAACAAGCACTCTACCATTAAGTTACACTCCTAGCCCTTGATAATATAATTTTAAAAGGAATATTTTATGGTTTAATTATTGTTTTTATGTTCTAGAATATAAATTCCATAGCAATTCCTATATACCTTCTAGATTATATATAGATATCAATTATCTGAACTCAGAATTTTAGAGCCTTCTATCTGGGAAAGTTTTAAGCATTCAGAATGTTCTGTTCCTTATGAAGTTTCAGAATAAGGGAGGAGGTTGGCAATTTTGCTTAATCATATATTTGATGACCCTAATCCATCTTCTTAGCTGTGAACTCTTTGGGATCAATCATCAATCTATGGGGACCACATCTTGCTTATACTAAACAATCAATCAATTGATATAATGTTAAATGTAAACAGTTCCTTTAAATTCCCAGTTTCTACATACATTAAAAGTTACATCCATTTTCTGAGAACAGGCAGGTTGTCCCTTAAGAATATTGACTTGAAAAAATCCAAGGTTATAAAACTAATTATTTTGGTCACTTCTGTCTAAATATAATGCAAGCCATATATAGAATTTCAAATATTTTAGTCACCACACTAAAAGGAAAAGAAAAAGAAACATGGAAGATTTATTTTAGGAATACATTTTATTAATCTCATATATCCAAAATATCATTATTTAACATTCAGTTAATATGAAAGCTATTAATGAAATATTTCTCATGCTGTCCAGTGTCATTCTAAGAACATACCTCAGCTGAGACAGACTACATTTTAAAAGCTTGGTGGGCTTTTGTGATGGTGTAGATTTAGTAAGAATTGATTGCATTTAAAATATTATTCACTAGATGATCATTCTAAATCAAGGGCACTTTCAGAACATTTAAAATAAAATTCAGAATAAAAAAGAGGAAATTCACATGTCTGTTAAGAATGACTGTGTTTCACAGAGGGAGAAAACCTGTTAAGTGGAATAATTACAGGCTGGAGGTAAGAGCTCAGGGGCAGTATGCATTACTGCCAACCAGGTAACCACGGATGGAAAGCTGACATCTTTTAGGCACGTTTCAGGAATTATAGAGCACTTATGCTTCAAACCTTCCCAATGATGTTGACGTGGCATTTAGGAAAACAGAAGGGGGCAGCTGGAAATCTCTGCAATCCCAGGCCTGAAGAGAATGTATATTCCTGGTTCTTCAATGGGTAGCTTTCATGTCTCCCCTCAATCATTCAATTCAGACAGAAGAAACTTGATGGGCTATTAAATACAGGCAAGATTTCCACAGTAAAATGTTTCAGACTCAGGGTTGCAGAAGTGGAGTATCTCAAGTTCTGGGGAGAGTGCTTAGACCCACTCTTGAGCCTTAAAGTTGGATGCTCTCTGTGCTTGCCCAATGTTTCTAGATATTCAACACTCTAAGATGGCTCCTCACATCCTTAAATTTTGGCTAAATTTGAATGAATTTCCATGCAAACATGACTGAAATATTTTTTGTGGGTTCATCTCATGCACTTGGAGAAGAATATTCTATCATGGCAATGATAATGATCATGGGCAACTGATAAAGAGTATTATTTATTAAAAGGTTCAAAAGGAAGCACTCATTGACACAAGAGTGATTAAGCAGTGCTGCAGTTCTTAGAAAGGATGGATGGTTCCCCTTGGCTTCACTCAGAGGGTCAGGTCCTTCATCCGAAGGCAATGAAGAGAAGAGTTCTGTTTACAGGTGCCCCAGTCATAAGCTGGATCTCCGGCCTGCCCTGAATACTGGTGTCCCAAGGCCATAGGTAAATTCCAAGGTGTACACTGGCCAAGAGGCCATACCTGTACTACAATATTCAGTGGTGAACATTTCAGCATGGAAGTCTGAGTTCTGCCCAGAGTGTCTGTGACACTGATAATATGTGGACCATATTAGAGCAAAACCATCTTTGAACAACACAATTGCTACAATATTCAAGGTTTTTTCATAATTTGTGCTTACACCAAACTTCTCATGGATAGGGCAAATTTTTATCAATTCATGAAGGAATGAGATTTCAATTTTCTAGCATCAATAGATTCCCTTAGCTTGCTTTCCCAGACCTGCTTCTGTGAAATACACGGAGCAGTGTCTTGGATGGAATTTTTGTCAGTTTGATACAAGCTAGAATTATCTGGGAAGGGCAACCTCAATTGAGAAAATGCTCCCATCAGATTTTATATAGTCAAGTCTATAGGGCTTTTTTTTGATTAATGATTTCCATAGGAAGTGATATCACCAGCCCACTGGGAGTGAGATCACCTCTGAACAGGTAATGCTAGGTGATATAGGAAGGCAAGCTGAGTAAGCCATAGAAAGCAAGCCAGTAAGCACTGTCCCTTCATGGCTTCAGTCTCCAGCTTCCCACCTTGACTTCCTGAACTGATTTCCCATCATGATGGACCATAAGCTAAAAGGTGAAATAAAACCCTTTCTTTTCCAAGCTGCTTTTGGTTATGGTCTTGATCACAACAATATAAAGCAAAGTAGGACATTCCCATTTTCCCTTTCATGTTTTATATCAACAAATAAAATGAAGGTATTTCAATTCAATTAAAATGAATACATTGCAAGCTATACAACATATGCTAATTGTATAGGAAGCTATGTATGGGATCCCAGAATAGGGTAGATACTGAAGACTTTATTGGTGTGTTGACTTTGTTGGCTATACCCAGTGAGTCTCTGGACACAGCCCTGGTAAGGCCTCAGTAGGAAGAAAATTCAGTGCAGTTCAGGGTCATATAATTATAGGAATGCCACTATCCTGTGGAGATGAAAGGGTAGGAGTGAATGTGGATAAGTTGCTAAGGAATTCAGCTTTATCCTGGTGAAGTGGTTCAGAGAAGTAGTGCAAGAGGCCCTGTGCTGGCTCTGGAAGTGGCTCCAGTGAATCAGTGACTTGATTCAGCTCATCATGATACCATGTCCCAGAAGTAGAGTGCTTTCTCTTCTCTCTCCTTGCCTGCATTCTGTTTCTGCTGCCCACAGACTCCAACATGCAGGGATAGCAGGCCTTCTAGTATACCCTCAAATTACCATTTGATATGCTAAGGATTTTATAAGTGGAAATGAACTGTACACAGTACTATAACATTAAGTTTCTGACCAGGCCTTTCTGGCCTAGCCCTGAAGTTTGAACCCACTCACAGCCCTGCTGCCATTTAGCCCCAAATAACCACACAAATGCTTATATTCATACTGACTGGCCTATGACTAGCTAGCTCTTGCTTTTAAATTAACCCATGATTCTTATCTTTTTCAGCCATGCAGCTTGGTACCATTTCTCAGAGCAGCATTCTGGCTTCTTTCTTTTGCATCTGCTGGCATCTCTCTCTAGCTCTTTCTCTTCCCAGAGTTGTCTTAGTCTGATAGCTCTGCCCACACTTCCTGTCTGCCTTCTGGCCAATCAGCATTTTATTAAACCAGTAGGAGGAACAAATATTTACAGTGTGTCAGACCATAATTCCACTACACAGTACTGAGTTTTATATGAACATTTTCGCACAGTTACGTAATGTGCTTTGACTACCCTCTTCCAACTAACTCCTCCTTATAGTCTCTTTCTTCTTCCTAAACATCTTTGCTTCTACTTACATTCTATGTATACATATATACCAATATGCATTCATAGAAAACCCAGGATGTGCTAATGAGAGAAATCATGCAGCATTTGTCTTTCTGAGTTTGTCTTAATTTGTTTAATATGACAGTTTCATGTTGGATCCATTTTTCTGTATTTTCTTCTTTATTGCTGAATAAAACAACATTGCGTATAATGACATATATGGAGATATGGATCAGTGATTAAAAGCACTCGCTACTTATCTTAGTGTTCTATTGCTGCAAAAAGAAAACATGATCACTGCAACTCTTAAAAAAGAAAATATTTAGTTGGGACTTGCTTACAGTTTCACAGGGTTAGTGTCATTTAATCATGGTGGGGAGCATGATGGCGTGCAGGTAGATATGCTGCTAGAGAAGTAGCTGAGAGTCCTATATCTGAATCCATAGACAGTAGGAGGAGAGACACTGGGACTTTTGAAATTCTAAAGCCTTCCCCCAGTGGCACACTTCCTCCAGCAAGGCCACACCTCCGGATCCCTCCCAAGTAGTGATGCTCCCTGTTGACAAGCATTCAAACATATGAGCCTTCGGAGTCATTCTTACTCAAACCACCATACTATGCTTGCAGGAGACCCAAGTCTGATTCCCAGTACCCTAACCCTAACCCTAACCCTAACCCTAACCCTAACCCTAACTCATAACCATCTATAAACTCCATTTCCAGGGAAACCTGATGCCCTCTTCAGACATCCATAGGCACCAGACACTAGTGTATTATGCATGCATACAAACAAAACACTCATGCACATAAAATGAAATAAATCTTACAAATTAAATAAATAAAAATATCATGTTTCCTATAAGTGTTCTTCTGTTGGCAGAAACCTAAGTCAACTCTAAATACTTTGTCATTGTAAGTATTGCTGTATTAAGCAGTGACATACAAGTACTGCTTGGTATAAAATAGTCTATACATCATATATGAGATACCATGGGGTGTGCTTAGTATATCAAAAAGGTCCATCATTACCGCATCTTCAAAATATGTGAAGAAGGAAAATATATTGAATGGTCACTTGACAGATAAGAAAACTGAGGTTAATGAAATCAACAAATTTGTACTTGTCACACCATCAAGTGGCAAGAGTTAAGATTCAAGTCCATGTGTAAAGCCATTGTGTAGTACTGAATGGATTTGAAAGAAAACAAAAAACTAGTCATCAGGAGCGTGCACCTAAGCAGTATGATGATGGCCTACAGTGTGAGCTTGTGTGCTACTCCAACCTCAAGGAAGCTGGCTTTGATGTTCCAAATATATCAAAGAATTATGAGTGATTGGCTAGAGGATCCTTAGACTTTTCCATTTTCAAATCCCTCTACTCTTTGGCTAATCTTCAGAGCTCAGCATGTTCTGGTCCCTGAGAGGCCTGGCCTTGAGTATAAGCCCATTCTAAGAAAGAATTTTCCTTTGAGGTTAAGGACTAGCTTGAGCTGCTGGACGGCATAAAAGCCTCCCGAGAGGCATTCTCTCCAGCCTGCTGGAGAAGCAGAGGTTTCTGGAGGAACCAAAAAGGAATCTTGAGCCCAAGAGAACTTAAAAGGCCTGGACTGGATTTTTCTTTTAATTATCACTTTCAAAGTCTTCTTTCTTTCCTCCTTCTTTCCTGCCTCTGTTCCTGTGGGCTTTTGAGACAGGGATGCTTTTCTATGTTTTCACGCCCAACAGGACTGATCAGAAAGCACTGCAAACCTGGTATCCAGGCAGAAAGTTCTTTCATTTCCTTTCTGCCTTTTTCCTTTTCCTGGATGCTGCCACAGGTTTGGTAGAATTCCTGCTGGGGAGGGGTATGGAGCATAATTAAAGAATAATTAAAAGACTGCAGAGAGGTTTTTTCACCTCTGCCTATTAATTGCCCTGGGCAAAGCTGGCCCCTGCCCTGCCTTGTGAGTGAGACCCTGTGAGGTCACTGGGGTGAGCTAAGCTTGTCCAGTTCTATGCAGTTGCCTTCCTGCAGGTTCTGACAGGTCCTTACTGTGGCCTGGAAAAATCTAGCCTCGTAGAGAGAAATTATATCTGCACCAGGGCATTCTCTATAGGTGAACTTACAGGCTAGCCATTTCTTCATTTCTCTATCCACCTCCATAATGTAAAGCACTGCCCCACATAGGCAAGTGTACAAAATAACACAATCAAGTCTTTGTCTAAAATAGAGCAGAACAACTCAGATCTGCAGGGAGGAGGTTTCTGATCTTGTCCCAGATCTGACCTTAACCCCTCAATTTTGCTACTTTTCTTCTCCATATCCTTAGGTTCCTTTTGCTGTGATTGAGGTTTCTCCTTATAACCCAGGTCTTATATCCTGAGTAGAAGAAAGGAAAGAAGAGATGGAGGGAAGGAAGGGAGGGAACAGAACAGGAGGTGATGAGCTCAAGTTTAAGCTGTTGCCTGCCATGTGCTATTCTGTAAAGTAGGAAGATGTGTCCCTGTTTCTAGTCATCAGAAATCTTTGCTGAGTTATATCTTGGAGGGGGCAAAAGGATAGACTTGGCCCTCATCCACACGATGTACCATACCTGGTCACGAGCCCAAGATTTGAAACATCTAAGCTCTGATTCTGTAACAAATCCTGGCCAGTAGAACTGATGGAGGCCCCAGGTTTCACACTGAGGACATGCCTTGGGCCCTGATAGTCTCCGGCAGTGTAGGCATCTCTGCTCCTAAGGAGACTACTTAGTGCAGTGTTTTTCAAACTTCTCTTCCAGGCCTCTCATGTTTTCAACAAACTGTGGAGCTGCTGTGTGGAATGAAGCAAGAAGAGGTTAAGATTTTTCTTTGCAGCAGGGGTAGCTTAGCTATCAAATCAACCACAATGTGCAGCTCTTTGTATTTAGGGGTAGTGGAGGGTGGGGGATGCCCAGGTTAAAACACAATGAAAGATTGTGCTTTGCATCAAATAAGCAGGCAAGCAAAGCCCCTGTGAAATGAGCTGCTTGTGTTTCAGGAAGGCTGTCCTGTCACCTTATGGTGAGTTGGGCAGTAGTCAATTACAGTCTGTTTTATGGACACAGTGATCACATTTACTTTTCCAGGTATTTCTAGATATCCCCAGATTGGACAGAAGGGAAGATTTCTAAAAGTCTCAGTGTTTTATTCATCCACAGGTGGGATTGGTATCTGGATTTTATTCGACAGATGCTCCTACATGTGGTATTCATTCTCTGGATCTTATTAAAAGCAGGAAGACACTATGCTGACTGTATCCAGACATGGTGTCAGAACAGACTGTGTGAAATGTTGCCTAGTCTACCCAGCTGGAGTGAGCCATTGTCAACTATCCCAATGGCTGCAAGTGAAGTTACCAGCATTTTTGTTTTATGTCTTAGGCAAATGGTTTGCTTAAAGAAGTTAGAAGGAAAGGGTCACTCCTGAGAAGATGAAGCATCCCTTGGAGACAGCAGGAATGCTCAAATGGCCTCTATTTTCACAGACAATTGAATTGCACTTCTATTCAATGCAATTGCCTATGGCATGGAACTGTCTCTGGAAAGGAGACCTAGGCTCTGTGACTGGCCTCCTTGCCCTTGTCATCATTCTTCACCCTCAGACATCAATCTTGTGCTTAGCCATTCATCCTACAAGTGAACTCACATGACAAGCCAAAGGTCAAGCTAGTTTGTGGCTCAGGCTGTTTGTATGTTTGCTCTGGAGTTTAACCCAGCCTAGTTCAAAGCCCAGACATTTGCACCTGGAAAAACCCACAACAAACACCATGTGTTTAAACATTAGCTTGTGGTGCTATGAGACTTTTAGATTTATTCTATTCTGAAATCTTGAATCTTATAAGAAGAGTTTACTTTGCATAGCTCAGGCCTTTTATAGACCAGGAGAAAATAGAAATGACAAAAAAAGAGAAAGAGAATGAGGAAGGAAATGGATCATTGAGCATGCTGGGGATAATAATGGTAATGTCACAACTGTTTGTTGTTTATTGTGACAGCATTTTGTAGGATACATTACAAATATTATCTTAACTAATCTACTCATTTATTTGTTCAGTAAGCTTTGAGTCTCATGTAGGGACTGTGTGAAGGACTGACGTGCAACACACTGTGACATAAGCAGAATCCCTCCTTTACTAGAGTGGAGGCCACACTCTAGTGAGGGAAAATATAACATTATATTGTTATAACAATATAACATTATTCTTCAAATATGACTACGATTGCAAACCAGGAAGTCACTGTTAAAAAAAAAATAAGACAGAACAAAAGAAGCAAGCCAACAATAGAAATCAGGAATAGATTCCTGAAGGCTCAAGAGATCAGACCCGTGATAGTGACAGAAGTTTTCCTGTGAGTATAATGATCTGAGATCCCAATGATGAAAAGGGCAAGGAAGTAGCTGATGGTTTGTGTACACAACAAATGCCAGGTAGACTGTACTAAGGGCTCCAACATGGGTGTCTGAGCCACAGAGAGGGCCTTATGCTGTCAGTGACAACTGATATCCTCCTACACAAAACTGTAAAGTTACCTACAACACATTGAGATTTCCCTTTTTTTGTATTCCTTTTTTTGCTTTTTTTTTAAAAACTTGGTTGCATATACTTAGTCACCAATTCTCCAGCCTGACCTTTATAGATGACAACATCCTGCTGCAACATTAAAGGTTGGACCTACTTGCCAGAGGTTCACAGGAAGGAACAGTCTCTTCCAGTGAGAGAAAAAAAATCTCTTGCCAAAAGAATCATAAAGCATTAGATTTCACCAAAACTGCTCATTTATGAAGCCACTTCCTGACATATGTACCACTGTGATGATTTTAGGGCCACCCTCAGATGCAATAGGTATTAACTTTACTGTTAGAAGATTAACTTCTAACAGAAGATGTTAGAAGACATTGATTACAACATCTAGGAGCAGAGGTAGGGGTATTTTTCTGGATCTATGGGTAGAGGCCAAAGCCTGTGCTAAATGTCCTACAGTGCATAAGACAACTCTTCCCACAAGAAAGAGCATTGAGCTCCAGAGCCAGTATCTCCAATGCACCTTAGGGTCTCAGTGTGTCACTGTGAATTTATGAGGGGAAGTCAAGCTCCTGGTGTCTGGGGTGCATCCCCCCCATGCCTTAGCCACAAAGACAGCAATCCTCTCTGCTGACTTTATCTGCATTTATCTGCATCTTTTCCTGTGACACGCGTCTACTCCCCTTGGCTCCTTCGTAGGACCGAGGATGAAGGAGATGGCTGACTCCGGGAAGGAGCCATATTCTGTGCCCTTTGAATGGATTTCTCTGAATGCTGGAGTTCAGCACCTGCCTAAAACCCCTGGCTGGAATTCTTTAGCTTGGAGAGGATCTGGTCAACTCAGACTCACAATCTTCAGACATCTACTTCCCAGCATCCTTACCGTGTTTGCTCCAAAATGAATCTCAAAGGGAGGGACTTGTTATGGTGTCTTCTCTGCCCAGGTGGAGCAAAGGGGCATTTTCATCTGGTCTTCTGCTTTTTCTCCCTTCCTGCTCTCACTTTTGTTTGAGCCACTCAATTGTTAGATCCAGTTACTCCTCAGCCAGCAATGGCTCTTCTCTTGCAGGTCTGTGCCCTTTTACTTGCCTGTGTCGTCACCTCTACCTTGTACATTGTCCCCTAGAAATTCACATGACTCTTCCTTAGTACATTGCAGTCTTCGCTGCTGGACCACGTCCTCCTAGGAGTCTTTCCTGACTGCTCTCGCTCACCGACCGCAGCTCTTGCTTTGCTATCCAGCTTTTCCTATACTTTTCCTAATATTAATCATTCCACAATTCTTCAAGTTACATTTAGTGTTTTCCCTTTTCTCTGTCTTTTCCCTTCCCTCCCACCCTCCTTCCTTCACCCATCCCTCCTCCCCTCCCTCCCTGCCTCCTCCCCTCTCCATCCCCCTTCCCCTGTCTCTCCTCATCCCTTCCTTCCTCGCTCCCTTGTTCCCCTCCCCAGCCCCTTCCCCTCCTGTCTTTCTCCATCCCTCCCTCTGTCTTCCTCTCTTTATGCCCCTTCCCCTGTCTCTGACCCTCCCTCTATTCCCCCTGCCCCCCCCCAGTTCTCCTCTCCCTCCCTTCCTCAAGACTAGAGTGGCTGCCCAGTGAGCCTCAGGGATCTGCCTCTATCTGCCTTACCAGTTCTAGGATTAACTTTGTCGTTTGTTTTTATGTACATAGGTTATGGGAACTAGACTTAAGTTCTCATGCTTGTAAGGGAAGTACTTTGTGGATTGAGCTATCTCTCCAGGCAGTATATTCATTTCTTCATTCACATGCTTTCTCTTACATTACAAATCTGCCATATGGACACTAACAGTTTGTGAAGAAAGCAGATATACCCTGTGCTTCACCAGTGATTAGCTCATAATGGATATTCCATAAATTCTTGAATGAATGAATGAATGAATGGATGGATGATAAAACTCTTGTCCATAGGAGCAAGAACTAAGATTAACAAGGTTTGCAATGATGAAGCAATTAGCTCAGGTCTGGCTTTGTGCATGGTATAAGAGGCTGGAAGTTGCCAAGGCCTTGAGGACAACGAGTTTCTAAGTGAGGGCAAGTGGATTGCTATTTACCCGGAGGAAGGGGACCAGGGCAGTTGGTCTTCTTGGTAGTCTTTTCAAAAGTCATTGCTGGTATCTCTCTGCTTCTAGTTCCAGCCCCACAGTCACTCTACTCCAGGTGGTTTGAACTTCTGTCAGGGAGCACCATGGAGAGCAGAGGCTGCCTTCCCCTTGCCTTCCGCCTAGAACACTGTCAGTATTAATTTAATTAGCATTTGTGGTATGGTAAGTTTATCCTTTCCTAGTCTAATTTATTTTAATTTTGTATGTGCTGAATTGATGAAAGGATTTAATGCTAATTTGTTAAGTATATTTGTTACCACTTGGAAATATTATTTCCTTGTCTGTGAGACTCTCCTTGGAGCACAAAGGGACAGGCAGATTGTGACAGGTCTTTTCACTGAACATTGCTAACAGATTTCTTGGTGGTCCTCTATAAGTCATCCCAGAGAATTCATTTTCACTGAGATTGTCAAAAAATTAAATAGATTTTCTGCAGATTTTTTTAAAATATTTCATTATTCTATTATATGTCCTAATTATATATTCTACATACTGTTATTATTTATTCTTGCATGTGCTTATGCATGTATGTGAAGTGTTGTATGATATTTTTGGAAGTTCATGTTAAATGTCTTCCTCAACTATATTTTACCTTTCTTTTTGAGCCTGGAACTTGATATCTAGGCTATACTGAATGGACAGCAAACCCCAATGATGCTCCTGTTTCTGCCTTCCTAGCCCTGGTACTGGATTACAGGCTCAGGATGCTGATCCTGGCTGTGGGTGTTCCTGCTGGGCACTATGTGGTTCTCATGCTTATGCCACTAACATTTCATCAACCATCTTCTCAGCCTCTCTTGAATGTTTTCATATCTCATTCAGTTTTAAATGTTACTCAATATAGATTTTGTTTATTTTTTTAAAAATCATAATTTTTATTTTTTATTTATTTTTATCCATGTATTTCCTTGTTCAGGCTCCCTTCCCCCTCCCACCTCTCCCAGTCACTCACTCTTCTCTCTATCAGTTCATCTCCTCCCCATCAAGGGCAGGAGTTCTCAAGGTCCCAAGGTGGTTTAGTTGAGTATCCACTCCAGGCACATCGGCTTTCCTCAGCCCCACATCAAGACTGAGTCAGGTATTTGTCTGGAGGAAATGGGTTCTAAGGTGCCAGTCCAAGGTGTTTCAGATCCCAAGCTGTTCAGTATTTGTGGTTTGCAGCTTGGACATGCTAGGTTTTTTTTATTTCAAGTTCATCAATGAGTAAGAACATCCCCTGTTTAACTTTCTGAGTTTGTGAGACCTTGCTCAGGAGGATATTCTTGAAAGCCATCCATTTGCCTGAAATTTTAGGATATCATTTTTTTCTCACTGTTGAGTAGTATACCATTATATAAATATACCATAGTTTGATAATCCATTCCTCAGTTGAGTGACATCTAGGTGGTTTCCAGGTTCTTGCTATTATCAATAATGCAGATATGAACGTAGTAGAGCTAATGCCTTGAGAGTGTGAATGTGTATCTTTAGGGTATATGCCCAGTAGTGGTATTGCTGGGTCTTTGGGGAGATTAATTCCAGGTTTTCTGAGAAACCCCCATACTGCATTCCAGAGTGGCTGAACCAGCTTACACTCCCACCAACAATGGAGGAGTGTTCCCCTTGTTCCACAACCTCTCCAGCATAGGCTGTCATCTGTGTTTATTACTTAGCCAATCTGACAGGTGTAGGTGGTATCTCAAAGTTCCTTTGATTTGCATTTCTCTGATGGCTAAAGATATTGAGCACTTTTTTAAGTGCCTTTCAGCCATTTGTAATTCTTCTGCTGAGAATTCCCCTTTTTAGTTCTGAACCCCAGTTTTTGATTGAGTTATTCAAGGTTTTGGGCTCTAGTTTCCTGAGTTCTCTATATATTTTGTAGATCAGTCCTCTGTCACTTGTAGGGTTGGTGAAAATCTTTTTCCATTCTGTAGGTTGTTGTTTAGTCTTGTTGACTATGTTCTTGACTTTACAAAAACTTCTCAGTTTCAGGAGGTCCCACTTAATGATTGTTGTTCTTAGTGTCTGTGCTATGGCTGTTATATTTAGGAAGTGGTCACCTATGCCAATGCATTGGAGTGTATTTCCCACTTACTTTTCTATCAGGTTCAGTGTGTCTGGTTTTATGTTGAGGTCTTTGATCCACTTGGATTTGAGTTTTGTGCAGGGTGATAGGCTTGGATCTATTTGCATTTTTCTACACACTTCCATCCAGCTATGCCAACACCATTTGTTAAAGATACTATCTTTTTGCCACTGAGTACTTTGGGCCTCTTTGTCAACGATCAGGTGTTCAGGTTTTTGGTATTATGTCGGGATCTTCAATTCCATTCCATTGATCCACAAGTCTGTTTTTATGCCAATAACAGGCTGTTTTTTTAATACTGTAGCTCTATAGTATAACTTGAATTCAGGGATGATGATGCCTCCTGTGGTTCTTTTGCTGAGCAAAATTGTTTTGGCAATTCTGGCTTTCTTGTTATTCCAAATGAAATTGGGTATTGTTCTTTCAAGGTCTGTAAAAAATTGTGTTGGGATTTTGATGGACAGTGCATTGAATCTGTAGATTGCTTTTGGAAGAATTACCATATTTACTATGTTGATCCTACCTCTCCAGGAACATGGGAGATCTTTCCATTTTCTGATATCCTCTTCAATTTCTTTCTTCAGTGATTTAAAATTTTTGTCAAATAGATCTGTTATTTCTTTGATTATGGTTACTCCAAAGGTATTTAATGCTATTTGCAGCTGTTCTAAAGGGTGATGTTTCCCTAATTTCTTTTTCAGGCCTTTAGTGTTTAGGAGTGCTACCGATTTCTTTGGGTTAATCTTGTATCCTACTATGTTGCTTGAATGTGTTTATCAGCTGTAGAAGGTCCCTGATAGAATTTTGTGGTTCAATTATGTATACAATTATATCATCTGAAAATAGAGATAGTTTCACTTCTTCTTTTCCAATTTGTATCCCTTTAATCTCCTTTCATTCTCTTATTGCTTTAGCTAAAACTTTGAGAACTATATTGAATAGATAAGTGCAGAGAGGACATCCTTGTCTAGTCCCTGATTTTAGTCCTTTGAGTTTTTCTCCATTAAATTTGACGTTGGCTGTTGGCTTCTTGTAAATTGCCTTTATTACATTTAGATATTTTCCCTGTATTCCTGATCCCTCCAGGACTTTTAACATGAAGGAGTGTTGGATTTTGTCAACGGCTTTTTCAGCATCTAAGGATATGATCATGTGGTTTTTTTCCTTCAGTTTGTTTATATGATGGATTACATTTATGTTTTTTTGCATGTTGAACCATCCCTGCATTTCTGGGATGAAGCCTACTTGATCATAGTGGATGATACTTTTTATATGTCATTGTATACCATTTGCCAGAATTTTGTTGTGAATTTTAGCATCAATATTCATGAAGGAAATTTGTCTGTCATTCTTCCTTTTTGTTGTGTCTTTGAGTAGCTTAGGTATTAGGGTAATTGTGGCCTCATAAAAAGAGTTTGGCAATATTTCTTCAATTTGTACTGTGTGAAACAGTTTGAGAAATATTGGTAAGAGCTCATTTTTGAATGTGTAGAAGACCTCTGCACTGAAACCATCTGGACCTGGGCTTTTTTTTTTTTTTTTAACTTGGGAGGCTTTTAATGACAACTTCAACTTCCTTTAGGGCTATAGGTCTGTTTAGGTATTTAATCTGATGTTCATTTAATTTTGGTAAGTGGTACCTGTCCAGAAAGCTGTCCATTTCTTCCAAGTTTTCCATTTTTGTGGAGTGTAGATTTTCAAAGTATGACCTGATAATTCTCTGGATTTCATGGGGGTCTGTTGTTATGTCCCCCTTTTCATTTCTGATTTTGTTGATTTGGATACTCTCTCTCTGCTTTTTGGTTAGTTTGGAAAAGGGTTTATCTGTGTTGTTGACTTTCTCAAAGAACCAACTCTTTGATTCATTGATTCTTTGTAATGTTCTTTTTGTTTCAGTTGTATTGATTTAAGCTCTAAGTTTGATTATTTCGTGGTGTCAGCTCCTTCTAAGTGAGTTTGCTTCTAATTGCTCTAAGGCTTTCAGCTGTGCTGATAGTTCTCCAGTGTAGGATTTCTCTAGGTTTTTCATATAGGCACTTAGTACTATGAATTTTCCTCTCAAGACTGCTTTCATTGTATCCCACAAGTTTGGGAACATTGTAGATTCGTTTTTGTTAAATTCTAGGAAGTCTTTTATTTTTTTCTTAGTTTCTTCCTTAACCCACAGGTGATTCAGTTGAGTGTTTAGTTTCCATGAGATGGAACACTTTCTATGATTTTTAATGTTGTTGAGCTCTAACTTTAGGCCATCATGGTCTGATATGATACAAAGAATTATTTCCACTGTTTTGTATCTATTGATATTTGCTTTATGACCAATTATGTGGTCAATTTTATAGAAAGTTCCATGTGGTGCTGAGAAATATGTATATTCCTTTGTGTTTGGGTAGAAGCTTCTGTAAATATCTATTAAAACCATTTGCATCATAACTTCCGTTAGACTCCTTATTTCTCTGTTGAGTCTCTCTCTGGTTGACCTATCCAAGGGTGAAAGTGGAATATTGAGGTGTTCCACTATTAGGGTGTGAGAATTGATGTGGGATTTGAGCTTTGATTTTTTTTTTTTTTACGTAGATAGGTGCCCTTGTATTAGTGGCATAAATATTCAGGATTGAAATCTCATCTTGACCAATTTTTCCTGAGATGAATAAGTAATGTCCATTCTGGTCTCTTTTAATTGTTTTTAGTTTGAAGTCTACTTTGTTAGATATTAGGATGGCAATACTAGCTTGTTTCCTAGGGCCATTTGTTTGGGAAATCTTTTTCCAACCCTTTACTCTGAGCCTGTGTCTGTCTTTGTGGTTGAGGTGTGTTTCTTGTATGCAGCAGAATGGATTCTGTTTTTGTATCCATCTTGTTACTGTGTATCTTTTTATAGGTGAATTGAGTCCATTGATATTAAGGGATAATAGTGACCATTGATTGATTTTTCCTGCTATTTTTGTGGTGGGTTGTATGTATTTCCTTTCTCTGGGATTTTCTTCAGTGGGATTATTGATTGTTTGTAGTTTCATGGGTGTATCTGGGGTCCTTAGTTTGGAGTTTTTCCTCTAATGCTTTCTGGAGGGCTGGATTTGTTAATAGGTATTGTTTAAATCTGACTTTATCATGAAATATCTTGCTTAATCCATCTATGGTGATAGATAGATTGCTGAATACAGTAGTCTAGGTTGGCATCCTTGTTCTTTCAATGTCTGTATAACTTCTGCCCAAGACCTCCTTGCTTTCATTGTTTCCATTGAATAATCACATGTTATTCTGATGGGTCTGCCTTTATAAGTAAATTGGCCCTTTTCTTTTGTCGCTCTTAAATTTTTTTTTGTTCTGTATGTTTTGTGACTTGATTATTAGGTGGCTAGCAGACTTTTTTGGAGGGTCAAATCTATTTGGTGTTTTGTATGCTTCTTGTATCTTTACAGGCATCTCTTTCTTCAAGTTGGGAAAGTTTTCTTCTATGATTTTATTGAATGCATTACCTGTGCCTTTGAGCTGGTATTCTTCTTCTTTTATTCCTATTATTCTCAGGTTAGGTCTTTTCATAGTGTCCCAAACTTCCTGAACGTTTTAATTTATGGCTTTTTTGTTTTGTTTTGTTTTAGTGGGCTTTTTTAACTGATGTATCTGTTTCTGCTACACTTGTGTCTGTAGTTCCAGCTCTTTTCTTCAGGATTTCTATTTCCATCTTTGCCTCATTTTGTGCCTTTTTTATTTCTTCTATTTCACCAGGAGAAACCTGCAGATGCACAGGACAACCTTGTAGCTCTGAGAAAAGGTACTGAACCTCATGGCTGAACAAGATAAGAATCGTGGGTTGAATTAAGATGAAAGAGTTAGCCCTAGGTTAATCAGCATAAAATTAATGGAAGTGTTTGTATGTTTTTGTGGGACAGCAGGTCAGTACCTCAAGGTTAGGCCTGAAAGTCCAGACTAGAAACTGCATACTACACTTGCACATGAGATTCTGTCTGATCTTTCCGTGGATTTTTGAGATTTAAACTTAGCTCCTTATGTCTGTGTCCCGCGCCCTGTCTTCGCCTGCGAAGAAGAACGCAGTACGCAGTTTGGATCCTTTTGCAGCAAGTTTATTCTCTACAAAATGGGAAGAAGACCCCGACCCCTTGCCAGGAGCCGGCTTTTATACTGTCAAGCCCTCGCCTCTAACGTCTCCCCTTCTGATTGGTTGCGAACTCTTGCCTGAGATGATGCAGGGTCAGAGGGCTTGGCTCACAGAGTGGAAACTTACCGGGGGACATGCGCAGATACGTTGTTTATCTGCCTCGGCCGCGCCTTGGTACCGTAAACCAGCACCGTCTTGCCTGCTTGACCGGGCTCCCGGCTCCCTACATGTCTGCATAGCAAATACTTTGTCCACACATCCATCTCCCTAGCTCTGACATCACTTTTGCTGAATTTTATAATTTCACTGAAGATTTCAACCTTGTCCACTGTTCAGAAAAGTTAAAATAAGGAAAGAGCTCTTTAGGTGCCTATTAGTATAAATCATAGTAATGACAAATTTTGGCTTACTTTTACTGATATTGAAAAGGAAAACTGATGTTAGCATATTACGAAAAAAAGCTGTTTACAAAACCATATAGCCAATATAGTGTAATATAAAATAGCTTTTATTTTTAAAAGAGAAATAGATATCATAGATCTCTCCCCAGTCCTCTCCCTCTCTCCCTCCCTTGGCCCCCCTCTCATTCCCTCTTGTTCTTACTCTCTTAGAGTTTATAAAACACCAGGGCCAAAAACAACATAGGAAGGAAAGGGTTAATGCCAGGTTTACATGACAGTCCATCATAAAGAAGCAACGGCAGAAATCTGGAGGCAGGTACTGATGCCGAGGTCATAAGTGAGGGCTGCTTATTGGCTTGCTTCTCATGGCTTGGTCAACTGGCCATTGAAACACTCAAGGGTGCTATCCCAGAGGTGGTACTACCCACAGTGAGCTGTGCCATCCCACATTACTCATCAATCATGACAATACTGTTCAGACTTGCCTACAGGACAATCTCCTGAAGGCATTTTTCAATTATGGTTTCCTCTTCCAAAATGTCTTTAGCTGTATCAAGTCAACGTAAAACTAGCCACCACACTCTCTTTCAGAACATATTGATTTAGATATAAATCTTTAGGATATATGAGTGTATTTCTTTTCTTTTCATCTGAAAAACATAGTTTTTAAAGCCAGAGGAAAATAAGATTTTTTGCATTCTTAAAAGAAAAAGTGTGTGAAAGTGTGTGTTTATGTCTGCATTCACCTTGTAGAAGGAGATGCTCTAGAATACCCAGAAAGTACCTTCATTTAGTCTGTTGTAAGCACAGATGAGACTTGAGACTGCTCTTGAGAGTTCTGAATAGTCAGTTGCCTAGAGAATGACCAGCTTCTCTTCTCTTGGAAATGCAGTCCTAATATCATCCCAGTGTTCCTCTGGGCTGGAGAAGTGCTCAGCAGAGCACTGAGAAGCTAGCACAAGACATTGGAGAGGATGACTTTTCTTCCTTCCTTTCTTCAGGCAGATCACCCAGGTCTGAAAGGCAGCCTGAGATGAGGTCATGTGTAGGCTGTAGGCTGTGCCTTCACTGCCTCATTAGCATTGTGCCTGTCTTAAAAACAAAAGAAGGAAATAACAACAAAACTTGTGTTGTAATTAGCATTGTGCTTGTCTTAAAAATAGAAAAAAAGAAATAACAGTAAAACTTGTTTTATTATAACTCCCTCCTAGTTGCCCATCTCCAGATTTCAGCATCTTCAGCCTGCATCTGAGACAAGAGGAGCTCTTGAAAGAATTATCTAACGCTTCTTACGTTAGTGGAGAGCTTCATGCAATCTTCTCTTGCCATGACCACTAACAAATATTTTCTTCTAGTTTATAATCTGCCAGCTGCTCTTATACTCATATTCTCTCTTCTGCATCTTACATTCACTCTCTGAGTAGGGTTCCTAGTTATTACTGTGTTTCAGGTCTGGGAACTGAAATACAGAGAGGTGATGTTACTGCCTGAGAATCTTTGTCTGGACACATTCACTTGCATACCTGAAAACACCTCACCAACTGATTGAAGACAAAGGAAACTTAACTCATGTAACTTTCAAGTCCAAGGTACAGATAAATCCAGATATTTGAGAGATGTTATCAGACTCTCCCACCATGTCTAGACTCAGTTATCTCTCTAAATAGCTTTGCTTCCAATACCTTTACATATGGTATCCAGATGGCCACCAGGAGCTCCAAGCTGTCTGTCACACATAGTAGACATACAACTCCTTCTTTCCAGTGACTTTTTCCCCCACTCTGCCACTTGGGTCTATTTGACCCAATATTTCCCACCCCACCCTACTATACTTGTTCCTGTGTCTAGAAGGGGGAAGTTTCTGGTTGGCCATGGGGTGGGGTGACATCAGACCTACAACATGATGTAAATTGAAAGGAGAGAAAAGAAGAAGCTTCTCAAAGTAAATTAGAACCACTCACAGAAAGGACATAAGCCTGAGGAAACAACAGGGCCAGTTTGTCAAGTCAGATGAAAGGTAAGCTGTGAGGCTAGAGCTCTCCAGGGAATGCTGGACTTTGGGATACTGCAGGAAATCCCAGGCAGATGCGTGGGCTTTGTAAATCTCTCACACTATGCCTTATGTTAGGGTCCTGAAGAAATCCTACAAAAAACCACTATCCATGTATGCAATCAGCCAGAGTGTTTATTATGAGAATAAAAGGTACCAGCAGACTAGGCCATACATCTGACACAAAGGTGAAATGGTAACCCCCCCCAAGAGAACCTCACAGGCTCCTTTTATACATAGCTAAAGGAGTTTTAGAAGCAGTTAGGTCATAACATCTAGGATTAGATTGTGCAAGTGACAATTATATCAGTATGTTTGTGATTGGTCCCTCAATATTTGGTTATTGCCTTGAGATACTGTGAAAACTTGCTCAGGCCTGATACATGCAGTTTCCCTCATCCTTGCTGTTGGAAATGTTGGGGATTGATGGCCCTTTGTTTGTGGCTTTCTCAGAAACTGTATGTCTAGTATCAAGAGGCAGGAAATGAGGCCTAGATCCTTAGCTGAGTTATTAGGAGCCTGTCATGGTATTTTCCTGGCCTTCTTACCTGTTCTCTATTTTTGGGACACTTGAGCTTTGGACAACTTGGATGTTCTTGAATTCCTATAGGCACTAAACATTGTCTATACAAGAGCATGTCATGATTTATTTGCATGCCCACTTTCAAGCTTATGTGTAGCTATGATTAGCAAAATACAAAATTGCTTTAAAACATTACTAAATTCACAGTGATTTAGGTTCTCATGTATATTATCAATGCACATATAAATTTCATGTTACACAAGATTTCCAGGAAGTTTTCCTGTCTAAAGTAGGAAAGGAAACAGGTTTGGAGCCTACATCTGCCACTATTTAAAGCATGCTCCTTTAGGACTCAGTTTCCAGATCAGTGCTACGTGGGTGCCACTGTCCTCCATACAGCCTTGCCGTGGCATTTCTGTTTGAGAACTGGAGGAACTATAGAAGTATAGTTTTAAAACTTATAAAATAGCATTGATATTTTATTTTTACTTACCCTGTGTTCAAGGATGCTGCTCTTAATGTGTCCTATAAGCTACTAATGGCCTGTGATGCAAAATAAGCTTGTCCATTCCTAAAGTAATTGAGCAGATCGATGAAGGCCTTCTGCTGTACATGGGGAGCAGCAGACCTATAGATTTTTAGATGCCCTTCATCCAAGGCTTTAAATATTCCAGAGACTACATCTTATTTTTCTCATGTAGTAAATGATCAGCCACTTCCAATTTCTGCTTCCAATTACTATACCCAAATGTGATTTTGGTATGTTTTAATAAAGAGAACACACTTCTTTGTATATTCTGGGGAAAATATATATATAACACTAGCATCTCTCCAACAGCATTCATTCTGCATTTTCCAGTTGACAACTACTACCACCCAAAAAGAGCTACACCGACCTAAGGAGGGCCACTACCTACCCATGGAGGGCTACTATCTACCCAAGGAGAGTCACTACCCACCCAAGAAGGGCCACTATCCACCCAAGAAGGGCCACTGTCCACCCAAGGAGGATCACTGTCCACCCAAGGAGGACCACTGTCCACCCAAGGAGGGCCACTACCCAGCCAAGGAGGGCCACTACCCAGCCAAGGAGGGCCACTACCCAGCCAAGGAGGGGCACTATCTACCCAAGGAGGGCCACTACCCAGCCAAAGAGGGCCATTATCTACCCAAGGAGGGCCACTATCCACCCAAGAAGGGCCACTACCCACGCAAATAGGGCCTCTATCCACCTAAGGAGGGCCACTATCTACCCAAAGAGGGCCACTACCCAGCCAAGGAGGGCCATTATCCAGCCAAGGAGGACCACTACCATAATTTTTAAGAGCACAAACATCTTCTACTTGTTTCTTAAATTGAGTTAACTGTACACATTTTGATCTAGATGTTGACATAAAAAGAAAAGACTCATTCATTTCATTTCATTAAACAGAATAATGCCAAACCAGTATACTTTCATTGCTTTAACTATTCTCTTCTCCCGTGTGTGTGTGTGTGTGTGTGTGTGTGTGTGCATGCGCGCATACACACACACACACACACACACACACACATGCTCGTGTTTACAGATACAGGTACCACTAACTAATTTATTCCTGGGTATTTGTCAATATTCAAAACAGTATGTTGTTCTACATTATGAATGGATGTGTAAAATTCTCTTGCATCACCAAACATACATGAGCTCAGATTTAATATATATTGCCAAAACATTTTTCAAAGCCATTGTATCATCAATGTGCCTTATCAAGAGTGTAAGCAGTTTCAGCTCACATGCCGTGGATACTTAGTTTTTTGTCTTTAATTTTAGTTATTAGTTTTAGTTATTCTACTAAATTTGATTTTCATTTGAAGTTTGTCTTCAAACTTTATTTAATTTGCTTCCTGCAAATAGTAAAGTTGAATCGTTGTTTTGTATTTTCATTGGCCGTTTGGACACTTCTTTTCAGGGGCGTGAATGTATTCTAATGCTTGCTTGTTTTCAGCTTACACTGCAATCATCCACCTTTGGTCTGTGGAAAATTATTTTCTGCTCCTGTTTTGTTGCTTGAATAGTTGTTTTAAGTCCCAGTATTTCTAGTATTCATTTTAAAACCAAGAACCTATTAAGTGGCCCACAATAATGGCATTATTTCATTCAATATTTGTTCTCCAGAACAATGTTTCTTTGGCCTCTGACATTTCAAGGACAACTGGCTCTTTGACATATGCTGATGAACAAATCAGACCTACTCTTGTCCATTGGGCACCACTATCAGCCAGGAGCACACACAGAGTGTGGTTAAAACTGGAGCACTATTACAATAGCGCCGTGAAAGAGTTAAACAATGTGGGAGTCAAATACAGGGACTTGTTTTATCTCCACAAACTTCTCTGTTACTTAAACCCAAGAAAGTAGCCAAGTAGAGAGGCCAGGGAAGAAGCTTGGCGGGGCGGGGAAGGATGGGGCACACCTGCTGATCCTGGGGTGAGAAATGCTGTGTATCTGCACTCTAAGCTGGGAAACATCTTCTATCAAAGGCCAAATAAGACAATATCGTTTTGTTTCCTCAGCCCACATGGTTTAGACTCAGCTGTGCTGTTCCACCCCAAAGCAGCCAAAGGCAACATAAGTATAAATGAGCCTGGCTATGTTCCAGTAAAACTTTACCTATAAAACAGGCAGTAGGCCAAAGCTAGTTCATGAGCTGTATGTAGTTTGGCAAGCTCAGGTTTGAACATGGAAAAAATTCCAGCTCTGCTTAAGTATGCTCATTTCTAGCTTTCTTGCTTCTAGCCTTCCTCTCCCATAATCCAGTCTGTGGAAATCTAGAGCATGTTTTGAAAGGTTATGAAGATGATGCTTCTCATGTCTGACTACACCCTCCCAGAATCTTGTTAAACACGGACTAGAGAATCAAGCAGCTGGGCACCTGCATGAGGTGGTGCAGGACATGAGTGCATTTAGTGCAGCCTGGGATTTAGAGCAAGACTATGAACTTCCTAACTCTTCTCTGTACTTGAGATATAACGGTTACTTGGTATGTCAGAGGAAAATGAAGTGGGGAAAGATGGCTGCTACTCCCTACTTTGAAAAACTTAACCCTTTTTCTCACTTGCCCTTGTCTATTTACTGCTACACACTAAATCGCCATGACCCCCAATTGCCATCTTTTGTCAGACGGGGCTTTGTGTCTGTGGTCTAGTAGCTAACAAATAGAATTTGATAAGTGAATGAATAGATGGTTCCTTATCACTATATCATTTCATTCGTATTAAATATGTAAACATATAAATTGAATTTTCAAGAAGAATAAAAGTTCTTCAATTTTAGGCCTGAATGAGCAGGAATGTCAGAAGCTAGAAAAGCAAGCAATTGGTTGGACATTTCTCAAATATCAGTTATGCCCAACTGATGAATAGAAATGAAGTCTGGATCTTAGGAGAGATATCTGAGTTTAATCTAATCATTGGAGATAAAGACAAAGGTCTGGGTAAATTAATCAGTCAGTAAGGTACTTGCTGCACAAGCGTAAGGGGCTGGGTTCAGATCTCTAGCACCCACATTAAAAGGCAGGAGTGGCAGCATAGATCTGCAGCCCCAGCAATGGGATGATGAAGGCAGCTGTTTCCCATGGCCCTGTGGCCAGCAAGCCTATCAGAATGAGAGACCTACTCCAAAAATAAGGTGGAAAGTGACTGAGGAAGACACAATGTTGACCTCTTGTCAATAGATCCATGTATGCCTGTGCACGTACACACACACACACCAAAAAAGCGTTCAGGCTGGAAGGAACTGTATTCTGATGATATGAGGATTGCTGATGGTCCAGAAAGAAAAAGAATATTGAAAGGAAAAAACAGAGGGATTTTTTTTAGTTCCCCCAAAATAGAAAATCTGAATAAATATATGTTTTCTCAATTTTTTTTCCTAATAGAAAGGAGAAGCCAGGAAGGCTAATGTAGGAGGCATGTGGCAATCATAAGGCAGCAGAAAAAGGTCAATAGTCAGATTTCTAACGAGACTCAATTCACATAAATATCCATCTCTTCTCCCTGCATGGTACCCAGAGAAGCACATCAGAAGACAGTCTTAGAAACTGTAATTACAGTCAGGTAGGTCTTGGGCTCCATTGATGTCTCGCCTACTTACCAGCTATTTTGATCAAGAACAACTATTTTACATGTTCTAAACTTAGTTTCAGAGTTCTCCTAGTGAGATGATAGTAGAATCATCCTATGGTTATAGGAACTAAGTGGGATGCAACTGACAAATATAACTTCAAAAGCCTCTTTACCATCATCTGGACATCTATTTCTCTATAAGCCCTGGATTTCAGTGGAACAAATAGGGTATGTACTGTGTAGAGAGCAGATGAGACGATCTTGGTCCCGCTCTTCCTGTATTGGGGGGAGATGCACTTAACCTTCCTTCCTCTTCATTTTTCTACTTGCACTTAGAGAAAATAATAGGCTTGCTTCCCCCAAATTGGGGAGCTAGTGCATCTGGGGTTCTTAAAATAATAGCTTATAAGTGCTCAGTATTTTGGTTTTTGGGTAATTTTATCATTAGTCTTATTTCTTTTAGGTACATGGTATTTTAAGGCAAGGCAATCAATGTAAACTTCGTAGTACCAATTAAAGAACATCTTGGGAATATATCTAAAGACTCATCAAAATACTATTTTAATTTTATCATGTAACTTTAGGCATTTATTTTTAGAAGTCAGTAGATTCTTCTAGTTCAAGATAGCAAGGTTGACAAGAAACTTTGATGGACATTTGCTCCAAAGGAGTTCCTAAATGAGAGCTTTAGCTGTGAGAAGTAACCCATCTGTTTCCTTTCTATTTCCATTCTAGTCCTTGGCCCACCCTTGCCCATCAGAAAGATCCTCTCCAAACTCTGTGGTAAGATTTGAACACTGACCCTTGAGGAGTCTGTTCACAATAGAGCTGACTGCTCATAGAGAACAATCCGGCATCACAGGGAACCCTGAGGCAACAGCACTGTTAATCAAACGGACTTTTCATGTTTTTACACAGACACATACATACTTCAAAATCTATATTCCATGTATAAGAGAAAATGTATTGATCTTTCTGAGTTCCCAGTTGCACACATGTTCCACTAGTGTCACACTACCTTTATCTTTCTTACGGCTGGATAAAATTCAGCTGTGTGTGCACCAAGCCCTCTTTACTCATTCATGTATTTATGGGCATCTAGGCTGGTTCCATATTGTGGCTGTTGTAAGTAGTGCAGCATTAAACATAAATTTGCAATTGCCTCTGTGGTTCTTGACTTTGGTTCCACAGAGCACATACTTTTAAGAGCATTATTAGACAAGAACATTCTTCAAAACAGAGCTTGGCAGAGGAGCTGGGGAGCTCCTGTGCCACTTTCTGCAGGGCTGTAAGACAAGAGTGAACTGCAAAGCAATGTATGGTGATGAGGCAGGAACTAACGCTGTGAAGCCCCCCACCACAATCACTGCTGCTCTCTGGCTCTGAGACCTCTCTGGGTCTCAGCTTTCTCACATGTGAAATGGGAATCAATGATAGAGTCATCAGTAGCATTACCAGTCAGGCAGAAATGACAAGGTGTAGAAGGGTCTGCTGTGTGTGCTTAGTGGTGTCATTGTTCCCAATCCTTATATCATTACTGAAGGAGCAGCATCTCTGATGAAGATGTAAGCATGGAAGAAGCAAGTGGTGAAATGAAACCTGAGGGAGCCAGATCCTTACTTAGCACAGGGTCCCGGCAGCTTGTGGAGTCTCTCTAGATCCTACTTTATTATCAGATGACCTTGAACAAGTTATTTCCTACTTCAAGGCCACAGTTGCCTCCTGTGAAAACCAGGAGTGATAATTGGACTTTTTTGTGCTGTTGGGAGGATTGAATGATAAGGCACAGAAAGCACTTAGCATGTACCTGTGTATATCAAGTGACCAGAAAGTAATAAGCAACATTAAAACAGAGACACAAAATTTGATTCCAGGCTGTAACTCAAGTTGTTCCTAGAGGCAGAGGCTTGGCACTTAGAAGGAGCTTGGTGCTGCCCTGCCAAGTACAAGCAGGACTGGGAAAAGCTGATATACACTCAAGTAGTTTCTTGTACTGTCCATTCTGCAAGGAGTCTCAGCCTTCTCTCCAGTCTGCTAGGAAATCAGTTGCTGACAATCAATAGCATTGCTATGAATTGCTACAGGATTACGTGACTACATATTCCTGTTTGGCCTAAGTGGGTGAGACGGGAAAAATCCCAGGAGCACACTGCACTTTTGGGGTCACATCCAGGAGGAAGTGGATATTTCTTGGCCTCCATCTTTGGGCCAACATACACCCATACCCACTCATGAGTCAGATAAACACTTTATCCTCATAGTTGGAAAATAAAGCAAGATTCATAAGGGAATTAATAAACAAGCCAAAGAATTCTCGTCTGCTTTTTAATTATAGAAGAGTGATTGCTATGCTAATCATAATCAGCATCAAGGTCAAAAGTTGCCATCACTCTGGAATGAACATTTAGAAAGTAGATTAGCTAGAGTCCCATGCTATTTCTGAACTCCCAGCTCACACAGCTTCAAAATAGAACACTGTGTCTTGTAAGAGGTGCTATATAATGCTGATACATTGATTAACTAAATGTTGCTCTACTGACATGCCAATGCCCACAGCAAGGAGACCCATAAGAAGGTCCATGAATCCGTGGCTGCATATGCTGCTGGTTTAATGCTGGCTGTTTGTTGCTTTAAGCTCTTGCTTCCTCCCTGGCAGGTGCCATTATCAGACACGTTAAAAGTACTTAGAAGTTAGGTTAATGCAAATAAAGAAATAAACATAAATGTACTTGTTGAATATGGATTCATTTCCATTTATTCCCGGGTATTGGCATCTACATTAGATCCCTCAGTCTGTGACTTTATAAAATTTTACTCTTGTCTCACACCACATGCAAAAATAGATTCCAGTTATAAAACAAAATGAAGTTAAAGTTAAAGGATATTATCCATGTAAGAGAACATTATTCAACCTTAAAAAGGAATGAAATGCTGTTAGATGCTACAACATAAATGAATATTAGAATTTTTATATTAAGTAAAATACCAAGATACAAAGGGCCACACATACTATATGATGTTACTGAGATGAAATATTCAGACTATGTAAATACAGACAGAGAGGAGAAAGATGAGCGGCCAGTTGCTCCACTGATGAATGAATGACTGGGGCAGAGAAAATAGGAATGGCTGCTTCATGAGATGGGTGTTTTTGGGGATAAGAAGGCATTTGGGGGACTAGATAAAAAAGAGGATTTTATAAGATTGTCAGTGTCTCAGATACTACCAAATTAAACATATGAAAGTAGTTGACCTTACTAAGTTGTTCATCTTAATTCAGAAAAAGTTTGAGGAAGAAGGAAAACATAGAATGACATCATACGAGTTTAGATAGGACTGCCTTCTTTTTTTTAAACCTTTATTTATTTTGTGTGTGTGTGTGGCCCACACACATATGCACACTTGTGCCACACCATGCATGTGAAGGGCTGAGGACAGTGGAACTCAGTTCTTTCTTTCCACTGTGGATTCTGGGGCTCAAATTCAGGCCGTTAGGTTTGGCGATAGGCACCTCTACCCGCTGAGCCTTCGTGCTGACTCTGGAGCCCCTTCCTAAGTCAGAGTCCTCAGCATCATCCAGTAAAAGAGACCTAATTTATGCTTATAGATATCTGTGGCTGTATAAGATACCATGATTTATATGAAAAGTTATCTAGGTGCAGCCGAGGAAGAACAACTGCTCATCGAATCCCCAGGAAGACAAGACTAGTTTAAAATGTGTCTACAAATAAGTAATTCATAAACCCTAAATGAAAATAACCAGAAAATATTTAAAATATTGAATTAAACACAGTATTGATTACAAACTGACAAGATTACCCCACACACACACATACACAGTAGCTATTGCAGACTGACTAGATCCCCCGACACGTAGCTACCACTAACTGACAAGCCCTCCCCACACAGATGGGCAGGTAGGAGAGGCTCTCACTTGGAAGGAGGGATGGAGTCCTGGGTGGCAGAGAAATAAAAGAGGGTAAGAATGTGAATGATGACAATACATTGTATGCATGTGTGAAATCATCATAAGGGGAAATTCAATGAATAGGGAAAAGACAAAGAGAAGATCATTTCTTGTTCATTAGTTGGGGAAAAAAACCCACAGAAACCTTATAAGCAGTGTTTTTAATGAAGTGAGGAAAAGGCTACATGATATGTGATAGGTAAAATCATGCTGAAAAATAATCTTATAGTCTTTATTAAATATTAAATGTTTATGCCTTTGAACAATTTGCTCTTAAAAACCTATTTCAAAAAAATCAAAGCATAAAAATGTAAGTATGCTTTAGAAGAATTTTTATTGTAACTTTATTGATAGCAATAAAAATTATGAGGAATAACATGAAGACACATGGGACACAGGGAGACAGACTGTTATATAGAAGAATTAGAATATTAAACGGCTGGGTTGGAGAGATAGCTCTGTGTATAAAGTGCTGGCTGCCAGGCCGGACAACCCGAGTTTGATCCCTGAGAGCCATATTGTGGAGGGGGAGACCTAAGGATCTCAGGTTATCCTCTGAACCCCATGTGTGCACCTCAGTATGTGTTCATGCATATGCACAAGTGCATAAGATAAATATTAACCTTTAAAAAGAATATTAAGTAAGCAATTATGAAGTGCGTCTCTGCATCTCCATGGCTTTTCTTTTTCTGTTTGTTTATTTTGTCATATTTTGATCTATTTGTTTTAACTTAATTGAGTTTTTTAGATACCTATGAATTTTCTAGTGAGAGAAAAAGTAGATTTAGGTGCATAGGAGAATTGGGAAGAGATGGAGGAGAGAAAACTGTGATCAGAATATATTGTATAAAAATCTATTTTTAATAAAAAATAGTATCAAAACACATCAATATATGTGTAGAGATTTTCTCATAGTATTAATTTAAAAATTAAAGGAGAGAATAGTTGAAACTATGCATTTAATGACTAATATTAAAATTAGGTGTAAGCAGGGAAAGGAGAGATGATTTAAGTGTGTTTATATACCCTGAAGCTTTTAAATCCATTTGGTATTTACTATGTTTGTGTTTTAAGAAAAAAAGATTTCTCCAAATAAGAGGTCCATAAATATGAGTAGCTACATTTAAGCCGCTATGTGGCTTATGCTTATAGTCCCAGAACTCCAGAGGCTGAGGCAGGGGAATCATGAGTTTGAAGCCCACCTGGGCCACATAGTAGGACCTTGTCTCAAAACAGCAAAAACAAAACAAAACTCTAAAATTAATATGTTGTACAGATATTAAAATTCTTTGACTTTATTTAGAGGCCAACATCTGGGGCCATTAGAAACAAGACCCAAGTGCAGAGGTGAGATTGAGAGACTTCCAGACTTAGAACCAGCAGCTTAAATGCGGCTACCTATATGCATGTTCCTATTATTTAGAGAAATCTGTTTTTTAAATCACAAAGTCACAGGGGACTTTAGTATTGTGCATGAGAGGAGGCTGCAGCTCCATGTCTAGCATCCACCCTGGCCTGGGATCCACTTGGGTGCATTCCAAGACTCAGCAGTTCTAGCGTCTTGTAAGTTACCTCTTTATGTTAAACCAGACACATCTTTCTGGCCATGGACCCAGTAGCTCTAGGAGCCCAGCTCTTGTATTCAGAAGAGTGGAGCCATCGGCCCTGACTCTACCATCAAGCACTTGTCGATCCTGCGCAGGTTCCTCCAATGCACTTGCTTCCATTCCCAACACAGAGAAGAAGAACATGTGTGTCCCTAGGAGGATGACAAGAGATCATGTGGACTACACCCACAGAATGCCTTGAGGCAGATTGGTGCATTGCAAGTAGTCAGCAGCTAATGGCTGCTTTAAATGGTGGGTTCTAGAAGAAGATGGCTTCTATCCTCCCCATCACATGCACAGGACCAGCTCTTTTTTATTTTTAAATAATTCAGCAGCCTACTCATTTATTCACTCTCTTACACACTAAATATCGAAGACCCTAGCCTGTGTGTAACACTGCTCCTGAGGTCACTTATCCTGCCTCTCAGCCTTCCCTCTGCCTTTGTTTCCCTGCTTTGCCCCTTCTCCTTACCTTTCATATAACAAATTAGCCCCTAGCCTTCTTAATGATGACTTTGCTATAGTTGGTAATAATAATCTCTGGAAACTGATTTTAAAAGGTTAATATTTATTAAGGAATTTATAGGGAAACACTTACTGGCATAGAGATTAAATGGACATGTGGTTCCTGGAAAGCTGTACTGGTTCACATGGCTAAAGAAGGTCTGCTCCTTCCTCCAAGAGCACAAGAGAGCAAACAGGAAGAGAGCCAGCTTTCCCAATCTTAAATTGGCCTTTTGCCTCAAGGCCCAAAGGCCAGACTTCTAGGTTAAGGTGAGTAGTGCCTGATTTCCACTACACTTTGCATTTCCTATTTGCTCTTTGTTGAATATTCTTCACCTACTTCATTCATTTTTGCTCATATGTCACCCATATGATATATGTGGGACATCACAGACCACAGGAGCTGGTTCCCTGTGAGCTCTTCTATGCTTCCCAGTGACAGCATTCCTGACTGTTTGGTTCCTTCTTATTATCACATAAGCCTTACTATTACAAAGATGCTTTTATCTTCTTTGTATTCCCTATGTTTTTAGGAGTACAATGGGACCTTAGGAAGCAACCTTTGGGTGAACATGTTGACTGTACAGGCATGCAAGTGTGTGTGTGTGTGTGTGTGTGTGTGTGTGTGTGTGTGTGTGTGTTCCATGAGGGGACCAGGTGTGTTAATTTGGAAGCAAACAGCTCAGAGCTTCCTTTTTGCTTCTGTTAGAACCATCCTGTCCTGATACAACATGATTTTAACAAGCCAGCTAGCAGACTGCCACAATAAATGTTGTTTATGTACAAGGCATCTTTATACTGAGGCTAATAAAACAGCCCTATGGCACCAAAATCCTCAAGTTGAGTGACTGGTTAACTGTTCAACTATAAATAATTTGAGTTGGCAAGAAATATTCTCACTTCAGCTGCTGGTGGTAAACTGTCACTTCTCTGGACTCCATCTGACACACTGGAATATTATATACTTAAAAGTAATAAAAATAATGGACCATGGACAAGCAGTACAGGTCAGATAAAGAGAAAGCAAGATACCAAAACAGTAGGAATATGAGAATGCCACTCAGCTCACCACCAGCTGGCACCATATGTACTTGTGGTTTGAAGGGAAGGGTGTGTGTGTGTGTGTGTGTGTGTGTGTGTGTGTGTGTGTTTGTGTGTGTGTGTGTGTGCGTGCGCGCGCGTCTTTAAGGACAAGATGCTGGGTGTCCGTTCTACCCCATTATACTTTTCAAAACACACTGAAGGTCTGGCAGGAAATATTTGGTGTGCTTAGCATTTTCAGGACTCTAGAGCAGGAGCAAAATGGACTTGCACTTAAATCTAGACATGCCCCTTTCTAGTTGAGTGACCCGAAGCAAATTAGCTGGCCTTTTTGAACTTCAGTTTTTATAACACTAAAATGGAACGGTGCTAATGAGATGGACCAGCAGGTAAAACCTACTACTGTTGCCAAGACTCATGAGCTGAATCCCATTCCCAGGATGACCTGCTGCAAGAAGAGAACCAACTCTCTTGCAAGTTGTCCTCTGATCATCACACACATGCTACAGCATGTATTTCTGTGCTCATAGGCACACACACACACACACACACACACACAAAGTAATAAAAAGCTTTAAAATTTTAATAGAATGATATTTTATATTTACTCATCTAAGGACACTACTCGTCCACCACTTATTAGTTGTCTTCACTATCTAAACTAATCCTGCTAACAAAGAAATCTACACCAAGTATTGGAGTTTTGGGGTAGTAGGATAGGTCAAATGGCAGCAAGAAAAAAATGCTGGAACTTCCTGTTTGCAACCTTCAAGTGGATCTGGAGAATTCGTAGTAATAAAAAAGGTGGCACATTGAAAATTCCCTCATTTGCACACAGATCTTTTTTCCTTCATTTGCTCTGGCTTCATGTATTTTATACTGGAGACCTATGCAAATGTTTTGGAAGGAAGAGCTCTGTGTGCACCTGACTGTGCTAAACATGCTTTCATTCCAGTGCCATAAATTATGTCCTTCATGGATCTTTAATGGATTTCCAATACTATTCTTGCCACCTCTAAATTTCTCTTATTTTAAACTTAACTTCCTGAAACACGGAGTGGACATTGAAAAGAACACATTTGTATTACTTTTTTACTCAGAAAATAGAGGGGTTCCAAGAGATATGTTAGTGTAGGACACTATGAATCCAATTAGGTCATGTCTCTGAAACCAGAAGCAAGCTGTCTCCTAGGAATGCAAGCTGCTCTACTAGCCTGAGGGCAGGTTGCAGAACAGCTGTTTTGAAGGATCCCAGATGTACTCTAGTTTCAGTGTTGAGAGGAGACCAACATGGAGAGTGGAAGTTGAGATGTCTTATGGGAAAGGAACTGGGGCAGAGCCTGAAAAAGAGCCTGAGGAAAAGAAGTGGTGTGCAAATGCTGTCCAGGAGAAGCTTCCAGGAATGGTAAATTGCAGAGGGATTTTGTGTGTAGGGCTAAAAATCTAGAATGAAGAGTTTATAAATGAGAAAGCTTTCAGAATTCAGTCTAAAACTCTGTGACTGCTGGCATGTATAGATCTCCCTTCCCTTCTGCCCTGAAGAAATCCTACTTTCAATGGCAAGGCTGGGTTATATTCCACAAAGACATTTTAGCCAGGAGCTCTGTTGGTGTCTGTACCTCCTAAGGCTATTGAGAAGAGTGGTTCTTACAGAAGAAATAGTATCCAGGTACAAAGGGTCTGAATATTAGAATTACAAATTAATGAATGGCCTGAAAATATGTCCAGTAGATCCTTGGTTTCAGCAGAGGTAAGCAGACTATCCCCTGCCACATATATAAGTCTCAAAATGAGAATATCTCTTTCTCCCCAGACTGGTCTATCCCATGAGCTTTATCACCTTATACCCTGATTTCCTGAAAATCTGGGAATGGACATGTTGTCAGGACATCTGATTAAGCTCAAATGCTGTTTCTACTGCTCCCCCTGTAGCACTGAGATGAGGTGGGGAGCTGAGATTTGGGCTGCAGCCAGGGGTGAGGATAAAGCTTCTCAGAGACTGGCTGGGTTAACACTAGCAGACTCTGGGATCTAGAACATTGAATCTAATATAGATTAGAAATTGCTGCCTACTTTCTGCAATGTCATACATTGTAAGACAGTTTCTTGTTGTAAATAGTTTCTGGCCCAGACTTTCTGGGCCTAGACCAGAGGTTTGTCCCGCTCTCGGCCCTGCTTAGCCTCAAATAATAACACACAGGCTTATATTATTTCTATGCTGATTGGCCTGGGACCAGGCACATCAGTTGCTAACTTCTTCATCTGAACTCAACCCATCTTGTTCAGCCATGCAGCTCGATATCTTTTCCCAGAGCAGCTTCTTTCTTCTGTGTTGTCTCCTGAAATCTCTGCAGCATCTGTCTGGTGGCTCTGCCTGGCATCTGTCTCTGCTCTGAGATGTTCCTAGTTTTCTTAGCCTGGTAGCCCCACCCATACTTCCTGTCTGCCTTTGGCCAATCAGCTTTTATTAAACCCATAGGCAGGACAAATATTTACAGCATTACCAACATAATCTCACTACAATAGTACATGAGAAACTAATGTTACAGAGTTTCTGGAATATGAGAACAATATGAGAACAGATTTGAAAAATTCAAAGCAGAAGTTGTACTCTGATACTAGACATGGTAGAACATGTTTGTAGTCCCAGCACTCTAGAGGCAGAGGCAAGAAGATCATGAGTTCAAGGCTGGCCTGGGCTAGATGGGAAGACTATCTTAGAAAAAGAACAACAAAAAATCTAAACTTCAAGGACCCAGAAAGCCCATGTCTTATCTTCTCTGGGTGGTTTTATAGGCAACTGTGTATCACCTTGGGAATACAATTGTTCCTGGTCTTTGCCAACTGGACTCTTTGTATTTGTATGTGTGCATGCACATGCATGACTCTCTCTGTGTGTGTGTGTGTGTGTGTGTGCACGCGCGCGTGCGTGCATGCATGTATGCATGCATGGGCACCTGCATAACCTGCACAACTGTTGATCTGGTATACCTTTTCCTGCCAATCTCTGTACTGATGTTATGGGTTGGTATGAAAATTCACTGAAATAATAAGTATAAACCATTTAATAGCATCTCTGGAATATATTAAGTGTTGTAAATACTGGGCATTGTTACTGTCTCATTGCTGGTGGGTTTGCCAGGAAAGAAAACGAAATTTTATAACACTGAAACAGCTTAGGGGTCTGACTTTTCCTTCATATTCAGTATCCACTCATGACCTGTCCTCCAAACTCATGGCTGTTTGCAGCCTGGAAAGATGTTGAGGGAAGCATAGGTTTGGGTGGCAGTAAAAATGGTGCACCCTGACTCCATGTACTGATCTCAGAAGGAAAACACCCTCTTTCACCCAGACTGCCTCTAGCCTACGGGCTTCAACATCTGCCATTCCACTTCCAGAAATGAAGATCGTTTTGCTTTTATCATATGACTTCAGAAATTTCTTTCACAATTGAGCATTTGTTCTTAAGAACACCAAATGTTCTTAAGGGTTGTCATTATATTTTAGTGCTTAGTGCTTCTGAAAAACAAACAAAACCTTCCTGTGCACTCGGGAGCTTCTTTCTGGCCTGTAAAATGTTGTCCCTTCTCACCTGATCTGACAGAATTAAGGCTTTGGCCCCTGTCCATTTTCTCTTAGGTCTCTGACAGCTGTACCTTGTTTCCTGGATACCACAGTGGAATATAACAAGGACTTTTGCCCAGCATGACAGGCCACAGCAGAGCAGAAGCTAATGTGGAATACACAGAGGGATCTAAACAGGTCTATTCCTTGGGTAACAGGTACCAAGCCCATCAAAGTCACAGAGCACCAATTTTTTTTTGCATTATTCTCTATCAGGCAAGTTCAATCCATCTTTGGAATGGGGTATTATGTACCCAGAGGAAGCATGATTAGGTTCCCTGGAAAGGCCACAGTACAGGAGAAATTAAATCACTCAGGAATTGCTGTCAAAGCAGCTGTGCAAAGGGCGCCCCAGCTCCTATCACACACACCTCATTCTCTCACAGATCCCCTGGGACAAGTCAGCTCCTCCATATGAGGAAACCTGCACATTGCCTCCCTTACAGCAGATGCTTGGCAGGGTACAAACTGCTCATTCTGAATGATCTGTCAGGAGCTATACTCAGAGTAGAGCTAATCAATTTCTACATATTCCACAATCACGCCCACAAGCATAGCTCTTAGGAGACTCTGCTGTTCCTTTCTGTCTACCCCCTGTCTCTTTGGCTACAGAAAAAAGGCCTCCTCATAAGAGATGAGATGGATTGAGGAAATCCCTGCCTTTGTCTCAGGGGCCTCTGCTTGGGGTCTTTGCATTTGGAGCCATACCTATGCCTCACACAGAGAAGGGAATAATGAACGCCTTTGAAAGTTCTTTAAAAGCTGTTAGTCCTGGCATGTCTGGAAAAAGACAGCCCCAGTATCCAAGAACAGAGTGAACACAGAATTGTCTGATCAAGTGGCAAGCCATCTGGAAAACCAGAGATGAACATTTGGGGACAAACTCAGATTTTGAAAATCTTGAGAGAGTCAGCAAGTCTTAGAAAACAGGCATCAAAAGAACCAAAGATATCAATCTGAAAATAAAAGGTATCGATATCAACTGTATTGTAGACACTGTTCTGAGGCCTGAAGATTCATAGGATGAATAAAACATAATCGTGCCCCTTGCTGGAAGTCCTAAAAGGAGCAAAGCTGTGGTTTGACCTTTAACTGATGCTGAAACACGGTTGTGACCTTGATGTTGTAGTTAAGAAGCTGGCCTTGAAGGACTGATCTGTGTATTAATAGCTTGGCACTCCCGTTTCCCTGTCTGTGGCCTGCAGAAGAGAGAGAGACCTGTATTCACTCCCCAGAGGGATCCAGAGGAAAGGGACTGTGCCAGGAATTACCAGGGCAAAGTAATCTCAAAAGAACACAATAAACATTTAAATAACAAATTGTCCATTTCCTTTGCCTTAAAACTGAACAAAAATGGTCTACCTTTGAGTGAGGTATAATTCAAACATGTTCATCCTGCATATATCTTTAATAAGAGCTGGATAATAATATATAGTTATGAGTCAGTAGCTTTTTTTAAATTAAACTAGTTTTGTTTTTTAATAGATTTGGACATGTTAGAATTAACTTTAAACAACTGGAAAGCCAAACTAGTCTTCTGTGACCATGCTCTGTTTCCTAGAGAAAGAAAAGGAAAATTTTAATTTGCAAGGTGTTAGGAAAACACTTGGAGTAATTAGATACTTAGCCAGAGTTAACAGTCAACAATAATAGCAATTGTTCAGCTACTTTGAGAGAATGAATCTAGTTGCCTCTATAATACCTTTGATTATGCTATTCTCTAAGAATGGGAATGATTGATTATTCTATTATTTGATGTACTAAAACTATGACAAGCAATGACATATCTGTGCCTTGATAGTCCCTGGCCTAATGAAAAGTGTAATTAATCTAAAAGGGAATGTTCACAATTGAGTGTCTTGTGATTGTTTTTGCAAACTTTTAATAACTGCATGTGTTTATCTCTTGTGTCAAGGAAGGAATCTCTTGAAGTATAAACTGCCCCTAATTCTAGCAAGATGTCTTTTATAGCTTCTTGTGAATGGCATGAGCTCACTGACAGGAGAGCTGACCCAGAGTGAGAACCAAGTCTTTCTAGCAAGATTCTAACAAGAATCTTTACAGTGAGATGCTTACAGTTGCAACATTTTAAACAGAATGTTTAATTATTTTAGCCCATTTCCTTTCTTCACTCTGACCCTCACTTATGACCTGGGAATATTATAACAAAATGAAGAAAATTTCAGGAAAGAAAAACTAAAATGGAAAAGAATATAAACCTTGAAAAACAAAAAAATCGGGGCTGGAGAGATGGCTCATCGGTTAAGAGCACCGTCTGCTCTTCCAGAGGACCCGGGTTCGATTCCCAGCACCCACATGGCAGCTAACAACTGTCTGTAGTTCCAGTTCCAGGCAAACACCAAGGCAAATAAATAAATAAAGTTTTTTTAAAAAAAAAAAAAAAAAAAGAAAAACAAAAAAATCAACACATTGATTCCTCGGATTTGGTAATATTTTCCATTTTTTTTGTTTAAAGTTAGTTAACAATGTAGTATTTGAATATGATTTTATCACAAATAATCAGCCAGTTTGGTGCCTTGTGTGCTCTTCAGTCTGTTGCAGCTAAAATCCCCGTTTAACATGGTAAGCAGACATGAAGTTCTATCAGCTTGCCGAAAGTGTGGTCTCATTTAGCTTTTAATGAAATTTGGCTTTCGGCATCATCACAAATGCTCGAATTCCCTGCTGTAGTCACTTTAAGTAGGCCACAGACACCCAAGGATGTTAATGTAAGGCAAATCAAACATGACAGTTTTTACATCAGTGTTTAAAGCCCTAAAATAACAATCTCTAAATTTCAGCAAAAACAATTCTCTTTTTTTTTTTTTGAAGAGACACAGTTTTTATTTTTTGCTAAAACGAAACAGCATTCTGTGCAAACATGGCTAAAAAGGAAGAAACAACGGCGCTAGAAAACATTGTTTAGATAAAAAGATACTATTTGCCTCAGATTTTTTTCTAAATCTTATTTTTTTTATTTTATTATTATGAACAAAGAAGTCACACTTTCTATCCTTGTATATCCTTATTCAAAGTCCCTTCCCCCTCCCACCACATCAGGTCATTCTCTCTTCTCCACAACTCCCCATCCTCTCCCTGGGCAGGCAGCAGGAGGTCTCTGAAGAGCTTAGCTGTGTGATAAATATAACTGGCCTTTCTGGGATATTCACTCTCAGTATTTGATTATATTAGTTACTTGTATCTTTAGTATAACAAAGCAACCTTAAGGAGAGAAGGGTAAATTTGGCTTAGGGTTCCAGAGGATGAAGCTCCATTGTTGTGAAGAATGCACGGCCACAGGAAAAGGACATGGCTGGTTACATGGTGCCTACAGCTAAGAAGCAGACAGAGGTGAATGCTGGTACTCAGCTTCCTTCTTCTGTCTTATGGTTCAGTCCATGGAAAGGTACCACTTCTATTTAGGATAGGTCTTCACACCTAGGTTTACCTAATTCATATAATCTCTCAAAGAGATTTGTTCTAAATCTCATCAAACTTACAATCAAGACTGGTCATCAGAATGATCAACCATATGAAAAAACAAAAACAAAACTATCTGTTACCAGCCCATATGTCCAGTAGTGGACCAGTCCCCATTTGTGTTCTTAAGTCTCTCTGCCATCATTGACTTTTATAGATGAGTCAACAGAAATGCAGCCAAGTTGCACTCAGATTTGTCAGATCAAAATTTCGAAAGCTATGTCATTTTCTAAAATTCCTTTAAGACTCGCGTTCAGAGAAGTAACATGCTGGATAACTTGGCCCCAAACCATACCAAGGAATGTAAGCTTATAATCCCCAAATCAAAATGCCAGCATGGTTGCTTTCTCCTGAGGCCTCGCTTAGAGGATAAAACAGCTGTTCCTTTGACTGCATACTAGAGAGATATCCCCGTGAAGGGCAGCAGGAAGGACCTGACAATGACTGTGGAATTGAGATCAAGTGTTGACATTTGCTGTCTTTGTGGCAGGATTTCAGCCCTTCTCAGGAAAGGGGAAATGATTAACTATGGGAGGATGAGAGGGTCATATGAGAAGCTACCCAGTGATTTGGTAAGAAAGCATGGCTGCCTGTGTGCTGTGCTGGGGGCCAGGAGCCCTAGGCTTCACTTCAGTCTCTGAGAACTTGTTCTGGGTCTCTGAAGGGCATTCATTTCTGTGGCAGTAAGGCAGAATGGAAAGAGGGGAAACAAGCCTGATTTGAGAAGGGGCCAATTGGTAGAAAGTGTGGAAACTCCTCCCTAAGAAGGCTACAAGTGAGAGACAGAACAGGTATGATTAAAAAAATAAATAAATAAAACCTGGGTATAGCCATTCTGGAGAAGGCAGGTGCTACACGATGCTTTGTATCACTGAAATTCCGTTGAGCTGCCAACCATTCTCCTCCTGTGGCTGGTTTCATTTCTCCTTTAATAAATGATTTTTGTTCCTACCTCTATCCATGTGTTCCTAGTACAATCCCTTGTTCTAGGACAGAAGAACCTGAAAATCCCATGGGCACACGCTAGAGCCTGTTCTCTTCATTTTCAAAGTCTTAGGACTGTGACTAGATACTCTCTGATTCATTTTACTACATTTTCTTGTCTTGCTTGAGAAGTAATAAAACTTCCCAAATCCTCCATGTGTCGTGAGTCCTATGGAAGTAGTATGGAGCAAGTGCTTTGGAATCAGTCTGATTGAATTAAAGTTTACATTTTCCTGATTTGAGTCATATAGCTATAGACAATTATTGAGTATCTTTCCTGCTTCTGAGGGGTAATGATGATTTCTTCTCCTATGGCTTATGAGGAGAAAGTCTGGATTAATAAAGTCAGAAGGCTTTACCTGAAATACCTGAGGTACCATAAACTTAGTGGCTTAAACAGTATACCTTTATTGTCTCATGGTTCTATAATGAGAGTTTGCAGTGGTCTTATTGGGCTAGTATCAAGGGCAGTGCTTCTTTCCAGAACTAGCTTGGATTTCCCCTAATTTATAGGTAAACCAAGATCTCAGATTAACCATAGTTGGAGATAGGATCTTTAAAGAGCTAATTAAGTTCAGAAGAACACCTTAGGGTCAGGGCTTCGGCGATCCAGTCTAATCGGTGTTGTTACTAAAACAAGGGACTTGAACTCACAGAGAGATATTGTAGGTGTGCTCATAGCTCCTATAGACCCTGTAAGGACACAGCAGAAAGGCTACTGCCTAAAAGGCAGGAAGAGTAACCTCAAGAGAAGTTGACCTAGATGATACTTAGATCTTGACTTTCAAGTCAGACCATGACAAGGTAAATGTTTAAGCCATCCAGTTTATAGTCCATAATGTGACTTCCTAAAAAAAAGAGTTCAGATCCTGTAGAAAAAAATTATGAATCCCCCAGAGGTCACTTGCATTCCTTCCTTAGCTTGTGATCGTCTCTTATCTACCTTCCAAGTGAGCAACAAGGAGTCTGCTTTTCACATGATGTTTATGTGACCTCTTTTTTCTCCACTCTTAAGGAATCCTAAGATTACTTTGGGAAACATGTATAATCCAGGCTAACCTGACTATTGTGACATTAGCACTCTCATTTCTTCTGTGACTGTATTCTCTTGAGTGTTAGAATGTGATGACCAGGGATAAAGTGATGACTCCCTGGTTATGAGATTTGCTTTTCTTCCAGAGAACTTTTCCAAGGGACTCAAATCTGGTTACAAACACTCACGTTGGGTGGCTCACAATCACCTGTAACAATAGTATCAGGGGACCCTTTTCTGACCTCCACAGGCACATAAACATATGTGACATACATTCAGATCAAGATACACATCAAATAAATAAAAATATAATATTAAAAATAGCATTATTGTCTTTGGGAGTCATTATTCTTCCCACAGTGATCTGTTACTTCTGTTACATGGAATTTTGTATCTTCTTACTGGCTTTTCTGGCTCCAAAACTAAATGGAAATGATCAAAGAATTAAACTTCATTGAGTAGACACTGGGCAAACATCATCCTTGCTTTCCCAACTATAGCATAGGTTTCTCCTGACACAGCTTATCTTAGAGCACAGCAAAAGTGATACTCCAGTGAGGTGAAGCTTCAGCATCTTGATTCAAGTGCTGTTTCACTGATGTCATCAGTCTCGTTCCAATGCTAACAGATTTTCTGCTCTGGGTAGAGTGGTAGTTCAGGCCAAAATTAATCATGCTATTTCTAAGAGATTTGATGTTTTACTTGCAAAACAAGCATCAGCATTGATAGGTGGATCAAAGTTATGTAGTCTCCACTGCATGTTTGACCTCAATGTAGTTCAAGAAATAAGAAATTTAGAGTACAAAAAAATCAAGACAATGTATCTCTCAAAACTTATTTGCAGTCAAATGATGTGAGTAGGACGAAAAGTATCTTATATTGAAATGGGAATGTATCAGCTCAGCCACCGACCAAATACTAGAGTGGATCTCACCCTGAACTTGGCTTCATCTAGGATTCTGCAATATGCTGAGAGTTGGGAGTCTCTCTTCCATCTTCCATATACTTTGGTTTTTTCCACAATGGCCACAAAAGATCTTTCATTACACCTTCTTAAGGCTGAGAACCTCTGAGTCTAGTTTAGACTTAAAGATGGCATGCTTCCCCAAACTCTAATTTTAGGATTACATTTGAAGGGATCTGCTCAGGTCTGCACCCATTCTGAACTAAAGACAACAGAAGGGAGAGAGTTTACTTAGTGACCTAAGTGATGGCTAATATGCCTTGGAAGTGTGGAAATTGAAAAAGCATTAGCACTACAAAGAAACAAATGATTGGAGAATGAGAGAAAAATGAAGCTTATATTTTCACAAAAGGGTAGATTCATAAAAAGTTTCTTAATCAATTTTTCTCTCTCTCTGTCTCTCTCTCTGTCTCTCTCTCTCTCTCTGTCTGTCTCTCTCTCTCTGTCTGTCTCTGTGTGTCTTGCTATAATACAGTACATGAGAGACTAGGCAATTTGCAAAGTGTATTTAGCTTATGTTTTTTTCCCAAGGGCAGGATGTCAACATCTGTAGCTGGTGATTGCTCCCTTGATATATCTTTCATAACATAGGGCATCACAGGCAACGAGGGCTAACTTGCTAGCTTAACACAAAGGGCTGGATTTTATAACAAGGACACCTTCTTGATAAATTATCTATTACTTTCTGCAGGCTAATATTGAATATTAACCTTATAGAAGTCAACCTTACATGCCCTCTGGGCATGCTTGTGAGAGATTATCTAGATTAGGTAAAGTAAGGTATAAAGTGTCTCTTTAATTTGCAAGGTAGCTAGCATCCCAGGGGCTGAAGTAACAAAAGTCTTTCAGGTCTAGCCCTAAAGACCTTCTCTCAGGATCTGAGGAAGGCTCTACTACCAGTGTGGGAAATCTACTTATTTGGAAATGTATCAATAAATCTACTCACACCGTGTTTTTGATTTCATCATCTTTATTGCAAATGACTTCTCTCTTTCTTCTACTTTATTCTTCTTTGCTCTACATTCTTCTACCTTATTCTGCCACCTCTTTGTATCACAAGGTCTCCACAGTTTTTATACACAATCTGCAATTCTCTGGTCAAAGCAAGGTCACAAGATTTATATTTTTTCAGAGTCATAAAAGCAGATAAGAGGTTATACCAGGCACTGACTCTTAGGCTTTCTTTATGGCTGAAGGAGAAAGCAACTTGTAAAAGCCTCGGAGAACTCTCAAAGGGAACAGGATCAAATGAGAGGGGGAGAGACCTTAAATCATTTAGGGAAATCTAAGAAGGGAAAAGGGGGGATTTTGTGTATAAACCAAATTCCCAAGTTGGCTAGATAATAAGCTGATTAATAAACCAATGTAAAAGCAAGAACAAAGTGTTAAGGGCAGAGTTATTTACCATGGCAACATAAGGCTCCAAGACCACAGGAGTAAGACTGACCAGACTGGGTTGGGGGGGGCACAGTGTCCAGGTGAAACCAGCTTTTATACATAGGTTCATTGTGTGCAGATCTGGCAAGTGAAGAATTGGCAAGCTTTTCTTAGGGTTCTTTGTGTTAGTAATCTTGGTAAATACCTGCAACTCTGATGTTGTGAATAATTGTAAAGTTTTAAGTGTATGCTCTATTTACAAAGTTCTTTAGTCTAATTTGAACTTGCTTTCTAATAAAAATGAGCTAAACATGAGCAGTTTGTATTAGTCTGAGTAAAAGGAACAAGTAGGCTTTAGGTGTTTACAGTCTCATGGGGAAGATAGATCTGGCTATAAAGCATGGCCTATGGTATATTCTACATATCAGAATAATGCTGTTAAATAAAAAGTCATCTTCCTGACCATCCACAGATATATATGTTCATTAAAAGATCAATTACACTACTAGAAGTTCTTGGTAAATGAATTTCAAGGTAATAACAGATAGCAAACTACAATTACACACAAGAGATTCACTTCTGTTAACAGCTAATACCTTCAAAGGCAATGGCACCAAATGCCTTGCATTTTGGTTTTACTTCCACCAGAGCCCTTGGTTCTAATGGGGTCAGCCTTGTCATGACAGCTGAGTTCCTGCTACATAATTCTGCAGCTTGCAGCACTGAAATCCTGAAATGAATACAAAAAAAGAAAGTAAAGTTGAACACCACTTATCATTCCTTGCTACCTAGCTATGCATAGAACATGACCTCAAGATCCACTGGTATGATAGACCACCATGATATACTCTTAAGCTGTAAACCAAGTCAACCTTTGCTTCCTTGAGTTATTTTTGTCATGGTATTTTATCATGGAAGTAAGGTTATTAATACATCATCAATCCATGAATAGACTAAACTAGATACCTCCTGAATGTTTCACTTCTTGGAATTGTGCATGGGCGACCAAGTTTCTAACACACAAAGTTTTACAGAGACAAATCCAATCCTCACTAGATAAAAGTCAAAGTTTCTAATTCCAGCATTTCTCAGGCCAAAATTCTTCTCATCATTTTTGTTTTCTTTTAGTCAGTGTCCAAAAAAAGGAATTTGTAGAAATTTTCTTGGTTTTATCTACTTGTATGAGTTTCATGGTAAACAAAGAAAAGAATTTTATTCTATGCATATGGATTTCAATTAATAAACAACTGCAGTGCAATTATGAGAAAAGCAGAGATGATGTCAGCTGTAGGGGCAATGATAATACAAAGATGACTGAGTTACAATATTCTTATTCATAAGGATCAGGTGACAGTGCATAGCAAAAGCTCCTGACTCATGAGTAGAATGTCATGAATGAATCCCAGAGGCCAGAGACAAGCATTATAGAAGTCAGTCATAGGCAGGATTTCTGGCTGAGAAGACATATACTATAATCAGGAATATTTTAAAGGATGACATTTGAAATGATCCTTGAAATAGAAACATGTTTATGTATGAAAGCTGTTGATATATATAGGGTAGATAAGCATGGAGTAATAAGGAGATATTTTAGCTAGTAAAGTGCTGCTCAAGGATAAGGACCTGAGTCTGAGCATCAGAGCCTGTGTAAAAAAGCTGACATGGGGATACATACTTGTAATCTCAGAGCTAGGGAGGTGGAAGTAAGCTTGTTGGTCATCCTGCAAACTTATTTCATAAGTTTCAAGCCAGTGAGAGACCTTGCATTCAAAAACAAGGAGGATAGCTCCTGAGGTATGACACCTAAGGTTCACCTTGATCACCATATTTATTCACACGCTTGCATATATGCTTACCCTAACATGTGTATCTATGTACCCATACCCACTGCAACCCTTCAAACTTCTCCTCCACCCACAAAAAAAATAAGCACATCAAACATTAAAAACAAATAAAAGTAGAACAATCATGTGTATCACAGTAGTTATATTGTGTGGAAGAAACTACACAAAGTCACAGTGTGATTTCTGTGCTAGTAAGCCTTCCCCATAAAACAGAACCAATCTATGAGATACAGCTATCTATAGTCATAGATGAAGATAACACACATACTTAGGAGAGAAAACAAATTTGGAAAATTGGCTTGTATACTCATGGAAACTTAGAAGTTCCTTAGCAGGCTCTCAACAATCTTAAGAATGATGGGTATCAGCTGTGTGGTACAGTTGCAAGCCAAACCTTATAACCAAGAAAAACTGTCTAAACCCAAAGGACTCAGAACCCAGGGAGCCACTTGTGTTAACACTGCAAATCCAAAGTCAGAAAGGTTGAATTTCCAAAGTCCAAGGGTAGCAAGGGAGCAAGCCAGCTTTGTCTTTTTGTGCTATTTGGCCCTCTGTTGACTTGATTGTACTGACCCACACTGAAGGCATGTGTTCCCCCACTCATTTAGAAAGTCATCCACAAATTTCCTCTGAAAACCCCCTCTCAGACACACATACTCCTGTTGCCTTATCACCTTGCTGTGTGATATTCTTCAAGTCAATCAAGTTGATACCTGAAATTTCCTTTCATTGGAACTCTATGCACAGGCTAAAGTAATACACAGTATAAACATAACAGTAATGATGGCCTAAAAGTAAAGGCAGAGACTGATGGGAAGGTGTGAGAAAGTTAAAAGAAATGAGACTCAGGGTCCTCAGAGGGACTTTAGGTGAAAGCACATACTATGAAATTAAAAGTTGTTGCTTTATTTTAGGTACAATTTACTTAAATCAAAGACATGGGGCATGATGAACATACATAGTGTTAAAATGCATATGCATGTACATGGGACTAGCAGAGGTAAGTGTCACCCTATCCCTTAGGCCAACCAGAGACCTTACTACTCTCTGAACTCCCCACACTTACCACAACCACATTCACCTCTACCCTAAACCAAAGAAAGCTGGGAGAGCGCACCCAAGGACAAGTTCCAGCAAAAACAGCCATGGGCCAGCCCCTGCCCAAACTGCAATTGGTATCATTACACTGCAACTACACAGGACCAGCCAAGCCTCTGGACACACAGCTGACTAAGAGCCAACTGAGAGCTGAGCAAGAGTGAACTGAGGAAGCAATGAGCAGATGCAACTGCAAGAATACATACAACAATACAAAGATCAACAAGTCACCACCAGAAGAATCAGGTGGTTCTACAGCATCAAGACCTGAGCATAACAATAAAAAGGAAACAGAAAAACAACCTTAAAAACAGCTTTATGAAGCTAATAGAAGCCTTAAAAGAGAATATAAAACACTCCCTTGAAGAAATAGAAGAAAATATAAACAAAAAAATGGAAGAAATAAGCAAATCCCTGAAAGAAAGTGAAGAAAACCAAGAAAAATAAAGCAAATAGGTGAAAGAAACATTCCAGAAATTAAAATTTTAAACAGAAACAATAAAGAAGGCACAAACAGAGACAAAGCTGAAAATAGAAAACCTGAAGAAAAGAACTGGAACCACAGATTTAAATATAACTAACAGAATCCAAGAGATAGACAAGACAATCTGTGGTTTGGAAGACTCAATAGTGGAAATAGATACTTCAGTTAAAGAAAATGCTAAAACCAAAAAGGCCATAACACAAAATGTCCAGGAAATCTGGGATACCATGAAAAGGCCAAACCTGAGATTAATTGGTATAAAAGAAGGAGAAGAATACCAGCTCAAAGGTACAGAAAATATATTTAACAAAATCATAGAAGAAAGCTTTCCCAAATTAAAGAAGAAAAAAGCCTATAAAGATATGAGAAGCCTACAGAACACCAAATAGACTAGACCCACAATGAAAATCTGTGGCCCATATAATAATCAAGGCACTAGACCTACAGAACAAAGAAAAAAATGCTAAGAGCTGCAAAGGAAAAAGGCCAAATTACCTATAAAGGCAGATCCATCAGAATAACACCTGAATATTCAGTGGAAACAATAAAAGCAAGAAGGTCCTGGTCAGACATTATACAGACACTAAAAGGGCATGGATGTCAACCTGGACTACTGTACCCAGTAAAACTATCAATCACCATAGATGGAGTAAACAAGATATTTTATAACAAAACCAGATTTAAACAATCCCTATCCACAAATACAGCCCTACAAAAAGCCCTAGAGGAAAAACTCCAGCCTAAGGAAACCAGAAACACCAATGAAACCACAAACAATCAACAATCCCACAGAAGAAAAATCTCAAAGAAGAAATATACACAAGCTACCACCCCAAATAACAGGAAATAACAATCACTTGTCATTAATATCCCTTAATATCAACGATTTCAATTTGCCTATAAAAAAAAACACACCCTAACACGATGAATACAAAAATAGAAGCCATCTGTCTGCTGCATACAAGAAACACACCTCAGCCTCAAAGACGGACACAGGCTCAGAATAAAGATTTGGGAAAAGACCCTCCAATCAAATGGTCCTAAGAAAGAACCTGGTATAGCCATCCTATTATCTAACAAAACAGACTTTAAATAAAAATCAATCAAAAGAGACCAGGACAGATACTACTTATTCATCTCAGGAAAAATCCACCAAGACAAAGTTTCAATCCTGAATATCTATGCCACCAATACAAGGGCAAATGCATAGGTAAAAGAAATACTACTAAAACTTATACCTCATACCAAACCTCACACACTAATAGTGGGAGACTTCAATACCACACTTTCACCCCTGGATAGGTCAACCAGACAAAAAATCAATAGAGAAATAAGGCATCTAACAGAAGTTATGGCCCAAAAGGACTTAATAGATAAATAGTGAACCTTCCACCCAAACACAAAAGAATATACATATTTCTCAGCACCCTATCAAACCTTTGCTAAAACTGACCACATATTCACTCATAATGCAAATATCAACAGATACAAAACAATGGGAATAACTCCTTGTACCATATAAGATCACCATGGTCTGAAGTTAGAGTTCAACAATAACAAAAAACACAGAAAGCCTACCAACTCATGGAAACTGAACATCACTCAACTGAACACCTCTGGGTCAAGGAAGAAGTTAAGAAAAAATCAAAGTCTTTCTAGTATTTACTGAAAATGAATCCACAGCACACCCAAATTTGTGTGTGTATGTGTGTGTGTGTGTGTTTTAAATCCCTTTATTCATCCATCATCTTACAATGAAATAAGAATGTTTTTGCTCAAAGTTCACTAATGAGTGAGTATATCTGCTGCTTGTCCTTCTGGGTTTGTGAGACCTCATTCAGGAGGATATTCTCTAAATCCATCCATTTGCTTGTCTGCAAATTTTAGTATATCAATTTTTCTTATTGCTGAGTAGTACTCCATTTTGTAGATGTACCACAGTGGGACACAATGAAAGCAGTGTTAACAGGAAAATTCATACCACTATATGCCTATATGAAAAACCTAGAGAAATCCCACATTAGAGGCCTAACAGCACAGCTGAAAGCCCTAGAACAATTAGAAGCAAACTCACCTAGAAGGAGTAGATGACAGAAAATAATCAAACTTAGAGCAGAAATCAATACAACTGAAACAAAAGAACAATACAAAGAATCAATGAATCAGAGTTGGTTCTTTGAGAAACTCAACAAGATAGATAAAGACTTATCCAAACTATCCAAAAAGCAGAGAGAGAGTATCCAAATTGACAAAATCAGAAATGAGAAGGGGGACATAACAACAGACACCCATGGAATCCAGAGAATTATCAGGTCATACTTAGAAAATCTATACTCCACAAAAATGGAAAACCTAGAAGAAATGGACAGCTTTCTGGACAAGTAGCACTTACCAAAATTAAATCAAGATCAGATTAAAGACCCAAAGAGACCTATAACCCCAAAGGAAATTGAAGCTGTTATTAAAAGTCTCCCAAGTAAGAAAAGCCTAGGTCCAGATGGTTTCAGTGCAGAATTCCACCAGACATTCAAAGAACTAATACCAATACTCCTCAAACTGTTCTATACAGTAGAAATTGAAGAAATATTGTCAAATCCTTTTTATGAGGCCACAATCACCCTGATAGTCAAGCCATTCAAAGACACAACAAAGAAAGAGAATTACAGAACAGTCTCCTTCATGAACATCTATGTAAAAATTCTAAATAAAATTCTGCCAAACTGAATGCAACAACATGTTTAAAAAAACATCTACCACAATCAAGTAGGCCTCATCCCAGAGATGCAAGGCTGGTTTAACATACAAAAAAAGGTGAATGTCACCCATTATATAAACAAAATGAAAGAAAAAAACATATGATCATCTCATTAAATGCAACAAAAAGCCTTGGAAAAACTCAACACTCCTTTATAATAAAAGTCCTGAAGAGATCAAGAATCTAGGAAAAATATCTAAATATAATAAAGGTGTTGTACAATAAGGTGACAGCCAACATCAAAGTAAATGGACAAAAACTCAAAGCAATTCCACTAAAATCAGGAACAAAACAAGGCTGTCTTCTCTCTCCTTATCTATTCAATATAGTTCTCAATGTTCTACCCAAAGAAATAAAAGAACAAAAGGAGATTAAGGGGATACAAATCAGAAAGACAGAAGTCAAACTATCTCTCTTTGCAGATGATATGATTGTTTGCATAAGTGACCTCCAAAATTTTACCAGGTAACTTCTGTAGCTCATAAACACCTCCAGCAATGTAGCAGGGTACAAGTTATCTCAAAAAAGTCAGTAGTCCTCCTATACACTAAAGATAAAAGGGCTGGGAAAGAAATAAGGCTGCAAATATAATATAATAGCTGCAAATAGCAAAAAATATATTGGCGTAACTCTAACCAATGAAGTTTCACACCTCCTTGACAAAACTCTAAGTCACTGAAGAAAGAAATTAAAGAAGATATCAGATAACAGAAAGACCTCCCATAGTCCTGGAGAGGTAGGATCAACATAGTAAAAATGGCAACTGTACCAAAAGTAATCTACAGATTCAATGCAATACCCATCAAAGTCCTAACAACTTTTTTTACACACTTAGAAAGAACAATGCTCAGCTTCATATGGAATAACTAAAAACCCAGGATCACCAAAACAATCCTGGTTAATGAAAGAACTTCAACAGCCATCACCATCACTGACTTCAGGCTATACTATAGAGGTATAGCAATAAAACAGCCTGGTACTGGCATAAAAACAGATTTGTAGATTAATGGAATCATATTGAAGACTCTGGCATTAACCCACACACCTATGAACACCTGATTTGTGACAAAGAAGTAAAGAATATTCATTGAAAAAAAGATATCTTTAACAAATGGTGTTGGCATAACTGGATGGCAGTATATAGAAAAAATTCAGATAGATCTAAGCCTATCACCATGCACAAAACTCAAATCCAAGTGGATCAAAGACCTCAACATAGATCCAGTTATGCTGACCTTCATAGAAAACAAAGTGGGAAATACCCTTCAAAGCATTGGCACAGGTGGCCACTTCCTAAATATAACACCAGTAGCACAGACACTAAGAACAACAATCAATAAGTGATACCACCTGAAACTGAGAAGTTTCTGCAAGGCCAAGGACAAAGACATTAAGACAAACGACAACCTACCGAGTGAGAAAAGGTCTTCACCAACCCTACAAATGACAGAGGAATGATCTCTAAAATATATAAAGAACTCAAGAAACTAGGGACCAAAACCCTAAATAGCCCAATTAAAAAGTGGGATTCAGAACTAAAATGGGATTTCTCAGCAGAAGAATTACAAATGGCTGAAAGGCACTTGAAAAACTGCTCAACAACTTTAGCAATCAGAGAAATGCAAATCAATACAACTTAGAGATACCTTCTTACACCTGTCAGAATGGCTAAGATTAAAAAGATTTGGAGCAAGGGAAAAACTCCTCTATTATTGGTGGAAGTGTAATCTGTACAGCCACTATGGAATGTGGCATGGTGGTTCCTCAATCTCCCTCAAGGACTTAGCAATACCACTACTGGGAATATACCCAAAATACGCACATTTGCACCCTAAAGATGCACATTCGCACTCCAAAGGCATTAGCTCAACTATGTTCATAGAAGCATTACTCATAATAGCAAGAACCTGGAAACAATCTAGATGCCCCTCAACTGAGGAATGGGTTAACAAATCATGGTACATCTACACAATAGAGTATTACTCAGCAGTTAAAATATATGACATCCTAAAATTTGCAAGCAAATGGGTAGGTTGAGAGAATATCCTCCTGAGCGAGGTATCACAAGCCCAGAATGATAAGCATGGGATGTACTCACTCATTAGTGGACTTTAGACAAAATGCAAAGAACACCCAAGCTGCAAACTACAACCCCTGAAAAGGTTGGAATCAGAAGGAACTTAAGAGAGACATCCAGAGATTCCCCTAGGAAGAGAAAACAGAGAAGATCTTCCTAGCTAATTGGGAAGGGATCTTAATAGAGGAAGCCAATGTGGGGTTGGAAAAAGACCCAGTTCTAGGGAAACCTCCAAGAACTCACAGAATGTCCCTGGCTAGGTCTCCAACCAATAGTGAAGGTGTTGTCTAGACAGGACTTCCCCTATAATCAAATGAACAGCTACCCCAGTGCCATCACAGAACTTACATCCAACAATGAAAAGATGTAGAGGCAGGGATTCGTGGCTGAGCACTGGACTGATCTCCTGGTCCATCTGGGAGCAGGGGAGAAGAGTCTATATGAGTACGGGAATAGGGCTTATGAGGAAAATTCCCACAGTAATTGCTGGCTGGAGCCCTGGGGAGCTCACTGAATTAAGAACAGCCACTGGGGAACCATCAAGAAAAGGAACTAGGCCTTCCAATGATAGGCAACTGTCCACTGACATGGGCAGTATGTGGAGCCTCAAAGGGAGGGATCAGACTGTGTTTCTATGTGTGGACTGGCACCTTGGAGCCCATTTCTGCCAGAGGAAAACCTAAACAAGTCTTGATATTAGGAAGAGGAAACTGGACCTACTGAGCTGATTCACCTTGGGACTTCTTGCCTTTTTGGGGGAGGGGATGGGTTGATGGAGAGGAGGGAGGCTGAAGGCAGACAGGGAGGGATTGGGAGGAAGAAGGGAGGGAGAGCAAGGGGATACATGGCAAAAAGAACTTTATTTTATAAATAAATTTAAAAAATATCTATGCATGCATGTGACAGACTTGCTAACAGCTCCTAAGATGTGACTAAGTTGGAATCCCTTGAACCTACAACTGTGTCATTGCTTTATACTGAAAGGAAGGGGAAGATTATGGGTTGTGAATAACTGACCATCTTGAAATTAGAATTAGTCAGGATCATCCAGTAGTCATGAGAAGGAGACAGGAAGAGCAAGGGCAGAAGGAAAGTGGGTAATTGTGTAGAGGTTGGAGGGATATACTTTCAAATGAAGGAAGGGGCCGGAATCTAAAGGTGTAGGTGACTTTGGAAGGCTGGAAGGGACTAGGAAGTGGACTGTCCCTACACTATCCAAAAGGCATGCTAGTCTACAAACACATTGACTTTTAGTAAAAACTGGTTTTGGACCTTTAAACTTCAGAGTTAAGGATAATAAATTTGCAGTTTCAAGCAACCAAATTTGTAGTGATCTGTTAGTTTACAGAAGTTAATAAAGCACATTCTATCTGCCAAGGACAAAATGACACACTTATGATATGGTTAATTTCAATTCATCAACATATCAGTGAGCCATTACTATTACTTATCCTCATCAAAGAGTTGGTGAGGCTTGGATATGTTAGTGCCTCCCCCAAAGAAAGCAGGAAATTCATAATTTAAGCCCTGACTTGAAGTTCCAAATCTTTATCGCCCAGCTTTGCTCCTAGTGCACCAAGGGACAGCTTGAGTTCATGGTCTGGAATGAACTGGAATGCACACCAGGGTCTGGGATCAGCCCCAGTTTGGTCTTTCTATAGACTTGTTCTGCCTGTAGAATGAAGTCTGGTGGACTCTGGGGCCCATAGTCCTGAAGGGGTGGTGCCAACTGTGAGATTGCTATAACAGCTTTGGTGACAAGATTTTGGCTTATGTGAGCAGTTGACACATTTCACTTGTGTCCACTAGGCATCACAGTTGACAGAGATCTGCTAACAAATTTCACTAAAAAGGAAAAAATTTACATCTTCTCTTCAAGACATCAGCTGTATGCATATGCATGTGTGCACATACAAGTGTGTTAAGTTGTGCTATCAAGGAAAATGGAGCAAGCTGTTTTCTGTCTCCTGAATTTCTAGAGGCCTTAGCAGATTCATCTTTTATTTTTTTAAATCGAACACTGGGCAGGATATTGCACAACTAACGTGTAGAAATCTCATTAACTTACACAGGAGCCAAACATAGGTAAGAACATAGGCTCTCCTGGTGGGTGTCTTATTATTATTATTATTATTTTGTGATCAGAGATGTATATAGTTTAAGGTAAGGACTTTGAAGACCATCACAAGATCAGTTATATCTCTTACAAGCTGAGTACTGTGGTAGGTCACACAGCTCTTCTTCTACAAGTGAATGGTCTGAAAGGATCTATTTATTCTTTCAAGCCCAGAAGGTCAGATAATTTAAGAACCATAGTGAAGGCTGCCTCAGTATGTAAAATGTTTTCTAAGCATAAGCACCTCATTTGGACTCCCCAGAGTACAAATGTACAAAAAGTAGGCTTAGCTGTGTGAATTTAAAATTCCCAGCACTGTAGATGCAGAAATAGGAGAATCCCCAGAACTGTTAGTTCAACTAACTGACCAAGCAGAATCGGAGAGCCTCAGTTCCCCAGTGAGGAATTCTGTTTCAAAACAAAAAACAAAACAAAAGAAAACAAAAAACCAAGGTAGTGAGGACAGTGCCCAAAGTATACTTGAGCTTGACCTATGACCTTCACACACACATAGGCACACACATATACGCTTGTACCCATCTACATGCACCCACATAGATATGTACACATGCACCTCTGAACCTCTAATTCAACTCCTGCATTTTGTAGGTGGAGATGGTCAAGAATAGAAGTAGCAAGGTGTGAAGTAAGTGGCCATTCCAATTGTAGGGATAACTGATAAAAAAGAAAAAGTAGAAATCAGTACCATATGATTCCTGTTGACTGTTAAGATTTCTATCTAATCAGTTAACAGTTAAACAACTGTGTTTGTTAATCTTTCTTGCATACATAGTGTTCAGTTATGCAGAGCACTATGGTGCAACAGTTTTGACAAATTATTAGCATCCACTTCATACAATTTTAAATCCATATATCCAGTACTGTCTCCAGACTTACTTTTCATACACAAGAGACTGACTAGTTATGGGGCATTAACTCATTGCTTGGGGGAACATGGGATCCTTAAAACAGTTGCCTCTGCATGGTAGACTAGAAATTTTTGAAGAAATAATATTCCCTTCTTGCCATTGGGATGGTCTACATGCTCTGTTTAAATCTCCATGTAAGCAGAGGTTTGTTTCTTATCCTTGTTCTGGGGAGCATCCCTACATAGAAAGATGAATGGCTCATTGTCCATGGGTTCCTCCTGACACTCACAAATAAGTTTTTTGTATTTATTTACAGTGTAGAATAAATCAGGCCTAAAACAAATAGTCATTGAAAGACACCAGCATGCAACTCACTCTCAATTCTGAAAAACATCATGTGGAAATATGTAGAGAACTCAAAACTCCAACTACTGTATCAAGATTCATACTCCTGTCAGAGACACCAACTCATTACCAACTGGGGCAATAAGCTATCTGGAAGCCAAATTTTATCTTTTAACAAGTTGGGCCATCCCACACCTCTGCCATACATTAAGAGCAAGTGGGGGACATTGGAGGAGCCTTGAACAGAACTATTGCCCACAGGGAACATGTCAAAGGCAACAGAGGGGTGTGTGTGTGTGTGTGTGTGTGTGTGTGTGTGTGTGTGTGTGTTATATGTATTGTCTGTGTGGGTGTTTGTACATTTGTTTTCATGTGAAGAACAGAGGTCAACACTGGGTGTCCATCTGTATTACTCAGCATGTTAATTTTTGCTACCGGGTCTTTCATTGAACCTACAGTTTATGGATTCAACCAGGCAGGCCGAACAATGAGCTTCACAGATCTGTCCAGCTCTGTCCAGTTGCCCCCAGCACTGTAGTTAAAAACATACACTGTCATGTCAGATTTTACATGAGTGCAGTGCTGCACATCTGAACACATCTGAACCTGGGCTCTAATGCTTACAAAGCATATATGTTGCCAACTGAAGTCTGATTATAACAAATCTGAACACCTATTTTGTTTTTGTTTTGTTTTCAAAATGGATCATGTTTAGTGAGAATGTGTATGGCAGTCATAGTACTTCTTGCTATAAAAAAATGCCCAGCAAAAGACAAAAAAGGAAAGAGTGATTTGGGTTCACAGTGAGAGGTTATTGAGCCATCATGACAGAAGGCAGCTGGCCACATTGCAACCACAGTTGGGAAGAGAGAGAGAGATGGATACTGGTTCCCAGTTGCATCCTCCTTTTGTTCATTTTTAATTTTTTTTTAATGTGCATTGATGTTTTGCCATAGAACTGAAGTTATAGACAGTTGTGAGCTGCTATGTGGGTGCTGGGAATTGAACCTAGGTCCTTTGTAAGACTACTCAGTGCTCTTAATCCCTGAGCCATCTCTCCAGCCCCCGCTCCATCCTCCTTTTTATCTTGTCCAGGACTCCAGTCCATGGGATGGTGTTGCCCACATGCAGGGTAGAGCCTTTCACCTCAGTTAACTCATTCTAGAAATTCTATCACAGAAATTTCCAGAGGTTCATCTCCTAGGTAATTCTATTAAGGATCACAGCAGAGTTGACGGTTAGCCTTCCAGCTGGGCAAGAGGCACAGCGTGGGGAGCGGGGTACAAGTACATCCTTTTATTTAGCTGGTGCAGGCAAATTAAGAACATCCTTTTTTTTTCAACTGATTTTAAACAGAGAAGACTTTTTTCCACAAAAGTTACCAATAGAAACTCAAAGGATACCTTTGAAGCAGATCTGGATATTCACACTTGGTCATTCCTTAGGATAAGAATACAAATAGCTATTACAACAACTTTTATACCTCCACACTCTGTCTTCCCCATCTTTCTCTGCTGTGGTTGTTATACTAAGGATAGATAAGAATTTGTGAGAGAAGAATGAGTGATACAATACCCTGCCTCACCAGGGACTCATCCACTTTATTGCTATATCAGTCAATGCTAATGAATAAGTCCTAGGAAAATCCATAGGGATACTTATTATTCTGAAGCCTTTTCCAGTTAGTCTTTCGGTGTTGAGTGTCTACATTCCATGTCATATATGACAGTAAGTATGATATTATGGAAAAGAATACTATAATCCTGTAAGAGAGTTATCTCAAATCATTACTCAGTGTGGCCTATGTGTCTGCTCATCAAGGATAGAGAATAAATAAGAACTTCAAATCTTATGCTTGGAAGCTCATACTCTAGTGAGAGAAACAGTAAGAAAATACTTACACTCTGAGTATAGGAAAAGTGAAATGACCAGAAGGAGGGTGATGTGTAGTATAGAAGGCATTTAAACCCACCATGGATTGAAATGTTCCCAGAAAAGGTCATGTTTTGCTGAGATCTCAACTTCATAGAAAACCATCAAAGATAAAGAGTAGGGAAGGAACATCCTAGACAGAAATATATGGCAATGCAAGGCAGGACTAAGTTCATTCTATTTGATATTAAGGACATAAAATGAACAATAAGAGGGGGTGAGAGGAGCGGGAGCTGGGTCTAGAAATCTTGCACTGTGCATGGCTATTTGGGTTTCAGCCTTTAACCAGCAGGAAAGCATCCACCTTCTGAGGTAGAGAACGGAGAAGCTCTGGCTGACTCATTTTAGTGAGAATACGGATCAGGCATATTGTGGATTAGACTTTTCATCCACCTGACAAAATTCTTTACAGAACAGCTTCAAAGGAGAAAGGATATTTTTAGCTCATGATTGCAGAGGTCTTAGTTCATTCTGTCTTTCTCAGTGGCAGATAATCATGACCATGTATGAAGCTTCTCACATAATCATGGACAAGAAGCAAGGACAGAGAGATTAGGATCAAGAGCTGGGCATAACATTTGAGGGTACACACACAGTGGCCTGCTTTCTCCAACAAAGCTCAACCTGCTTAAATTTCTGTCACCCCCCAAAATAATGCCACAAAATATGGACCAAGTGTTGCATACATAACCCTGGTGAGTACATTTTATTTCTAAAACATAACATGTAGGCAAGTCATAAAAGGGCAAGCTTAGCGCCTGGAGGTTAAGGGAGAGGCTGCTGCTAATATCAGACTAGAAACATCTGTGTTCTGGTCTGTGGTGGGGGTACAGGAGCAAGAAGAGATGAGGGGACAGAGGGCGAGAAAGACGGAGGAGGAAAGGAAAGGGGGAAGAGAGGAAGAGAGAAACCCCCTGAAGCATGCAGTGATAATAAAAATAGACAATGATATGTATGATGTTAGCCCTAAGAATGTGACCTCATGGACATCCTAGAACTGGTACTCAGCAGAAGTTTGACCTGAGCTGAGCATCAAATTCACCTTCCTCTTTGTGGATTGGAAGGGACAGCAGATCTAAGTCCTTTGTAACCCCAGATGGAAGGGTATGTTAATATATTTTATATTTAATAAAACCAGTCTTGAATATTGGAGAACAGATCCACCCACAGTCAAGCCATGAGGGTCAGAGAGTGGTAACTCATGCCTTTAATCCCAGCACAGGAAAGACTGAGTGGTGACCTATGCTCTTAGTCCTCTAACTCGAGAGAGAGAGATCATCCTCTGTTTCTGTGAGTTCAAGGCCTAACTACCAAACAGTATAGCTCACACCTTTAATCTTAACTCTAGAATTATGATGCAGAGTTGAACCTGCAAGTGAAACAACTTGACAAAGAAAATCTTCAAGGAGGCATAGGCAGAGAGTGTGGTATTCTGTAGAAGCTTCAAGTCAGGCTGAGGACTCTTGAAGATAGCTTTTACACTGAGAAGTTGGGTAGGTGAGAACTGACTGTAGTCAGTTTCCTCTCTCTGATATTCTAGTCTTTCCCTCAATATCTGGCTTTGAGTTTTCATTTAATAACAACTAGAATTTGTGTTTCAAAAGGGTTATGGAAAGGGTATATATTTGAGGGGTGTCACAGTTAACAAAGTTCTCAACAAATTGCCAAGGAGAGTTTGCATTTTTCTATTTATTTTTCATTTACAGTTCTGATATTCTGACTTGGAAGTAAGTTGAGCAGCCCAAGGGAGCTTGCAGGGGAGAAAATGGGAATTTTTCCTCCACTTGGACTTTGGATGAACAAGATCAGAAACTAGTCAGTTCAAATGCTTCCTGGATTTATAGACACCAGGCCTGCTTTGAGATCCTTTAAGCCTTAGGGAATATAGCTTAATTATTTGCATTATTTCAGAGACTAAAATGTGTCAGAAGCTTCTACATGATATAGACAAGCTCTGGTTAATGAAGTTAGGTGAGTCATCTGACACATCATTATTGCCTCTTGAGCAGGACAGCAGTGTGGGAACCTGAAGTTTATATTGGGATACAAACACAATAACAAGGTGAGTTTGCTTCCAGTCAGGATGGGATGTCTCTGTGCTGCACTATGCCTATGGAACCTTAATGGAAATGATTTTCAGTAGGTGGAAACCCCTGGCTTGGGTAAAGAGAGAAATGTTGTTGAGGTTATTTATTACCATCATAGCAAAGAGCCCTGGTGTGAGCTCTAAATAAAGCCAAATGAAGCCCCATGGTTTCTCTTAAGACAACCTTTCTGTTTTCAGAAGAAGGAAATGAAGCTGGTATTGAAAATGCATTCAACCTGTCCCAATCACTAGGAACATTGAAATACAGAAGATAAGCAAACTTACCTTTCACCTTCACAATAAAGAGCCAGTGGTTTCTGTGTTCTCAAAGGTGTAAAGAGAAGTTTTGCCCATAAATCTAAGATATATGAATGAGATAATGAGCTCTGTGCACTTTCTTACATTTTACCACCTTTGGGATGAAATGAGGAGTGAAATACAACATCCTCACTGAGGAAAAGCAGGGTGTGTTTTGTGTTTAACAAGCTTCCCCCCTTGTCCCGGGTGGGACTGGGTACAGGGTGACTATGAACACACAAAATTTCCAGACTCAGTGGCCTCTGGATTTTCACATTGTAAATGTGAAGGATGAAACTCCAGGGCACTGAGAAGACAGATTTAGAAAGAGGTTTTATCATAGCTTATCTTAAGAGGAAAGAAGCAGAAAGCCCATTCAGCAGGAGGAGACCCTAGATACAGAGTGTCATTAAACTGCTAGTCCAGGGTGAGTTTTATAGGACTCATGGGCAGAAACTGGGGCAAGGCATGGATTGGCCAGACAAGTTTTCCTACTCACATCCTGTGCTATTTTGGTGAAATTACTAATTTCTGGGAGCTGGGATTCCTCATCTGCCACATTAGCTGATGTTGGTGGAAAAAAAAAAAGTAAAAAAGAAAAGAAAAAGGAAAAAAAATCAAACATGAGAAGAGGTATGAAATTCTGACGTCAGGGTTCTAGTACCCAGGGATCAGTTGGACTGTGGGTTCAGGCCTTAGGAGATGGTCTCCAAAAGTGTACTCTAGCCTCTAGGGACAAAACATCAACTTCTGCCTGGGTAGAATGCTGAAGAACTCCAAATCTGGCAGGGAATGTTTTGGGCCCAAGAACCAGCTTTTAATCACAGTTCTGCCTGCAAAGGAATGTCTTGTATCAGGAAGCCAAAGCCAGGAGGTTTCAAGGTGAATTCAAGCAATTTGGGGTCCAACAGTAAAGCACAAAGAAGGGAAACCAAAACCTTTGCAAAAAGCTCCTTTGAGCTAGAAAAAGGCACAAAGAGCCTCTTGTGGCTTCACACATGTAGAGACCCCTGCTGGATTGCCAGTTCTCATCTGCAGTAGACAGCTACAGGGTTACAAGGCATGTGCGTGCCGCTACTCACGGGACCCTTTTCTTCCTCTGCCTCTGGCATGATAACACGAGCTAGAGAAACGCTTTAAAACTGGCTTCTCTGCTGCCTTTTCTGTCAATCAGCTGCTGATAGTGGAAACACAGAGATGGTGACATGACAGAATTCCCATTAATATCTTTATTTCCTTTGTGAGCAGCCACAGGAATGGCTATCAGCTACTTGTGCATGAATCTCAGGGCATAGCACCCTGAGAAATTAAATCAGAGCATTTGGATTGAAATTATACTTATAGTGGCAATGAGAATGCAGGAGGGCAGACCAGCTGGGATCCTGACTCAACCTTTCACCTGGAACAGGAAGATGGGTGTATATGTGTGCATCTACCAGGGCATGCCAACAGAGATTCAGGACTTACTTTACTATAACTTTCGTGGTTTAATAAATCTCAGAGAGCATTGATTGGTTCTACAAAGTGCTAAGTGTAGAGGTCTCTGAGCCTTGGGTGTAGCTGGGTCCAGCCAGGAGCTCAAGTCATAGCATAAGGACTTTGAAAGCTTTCCTTCTGTGCATGAATCTCCCAGCCTGCACTCCCATCCTGTCCATAGAATAGATGGGTAAAGGAAGGCCCAAAGATAACCAAACATAATAACATAGAAGTTCAGTTGGAGAAGGATGCACAAAGGTTTTATGGAAGGAGAAGTCTCTCTAAGGTTGAGATACCTTTTGAAGAAACCTAAAGCAGTGTTTTATGACCAGTGCTTTCTGGAACTGACAGAAGAGTCTCCAGTGGTTGCTTGTCACAAACTGTCACAGCTTTACTTCAGTTCTATGGAGTGAGATTGCCCAGAAAAGGGCTTGGACTATATTTCTTCAGCAAGTTCCCCTGAACTCTTGAGGCACGGCAGCTTTCCTTTCTGCAGAGTTGAACAACAGGGTGGAATTTGAGGACACATTCCAAAACTAGAGCTGGAATATATGGATGCCTGGAACTCTAGAAGGTTCCTAGAGCCTCCCTGTCCTCTAAACCTCATGAAGTACATCAATAGACCAGCTGATTTGCATAGCAAATCCTTGGGTCCTATTGGGGGAAGGGTTCCTCTTCTATGCGTAAGAGCATTTAGGGAGTTCAGTCTACCCAGCCTTTGCTCTAATGCTAGAGCCCCTTAGTTCCTCCCAAAGTCATTATCACTCATGAAGAAAGTGTGAAGTCCCTGGTCCATGGTCATCCCCATCTTCCTGCCTCACCAAACACTTATATGAGCTCTGCAGTCTATAGTCAGGTTTATGGTTTGTCAACCATGCTCTTCTTCTTACAAACTGTGTGACCTTGAATGATTTGACATCTCTGTAACTGTTTATCTTGATCTGTACTCACCAACACACAATTTGGGATGAACTTTTCAGTTGGCTTAACCAAGGTGGGAAGGCCATGCCTAAATGTAGGAGAGACCATTTCATGACCTGGAGCTCTAGACTGAGTGAAAAGGAGGAAGTGAGCTGAGCACCAGCGCTCACCTCTCTCTGCTTCCTGACTGGATGTACAGTGAGCTGCCACCTCAGGCTCCTGCTGCCATTCTGCCCTCCATGAGGAATTTAAAACTGAGCCCAAGTAGAGTCATCCTTCTTTAATTTGCTTCTATCAGGCCTTTGCCACAGCAACCAGAACAGTAACCAAGGTAATCTTTTCTTCTTAATTTTCACACTGACAACAAATATGTCATAGGTGTTGGGTGCAAACTATCGAGAAAATGATTGAGAGATATTTAATTTGCCACCTAAATTAATGCACCATAAATATCATCTACTAGAATGTATTGTCCTATTTTTTCTTTTTTTATATATAGTTTTATTGAACACATATTGTACTTATCAATGAGATAATATTTGATATATTGATAATGTTGAAATCAGGCTTAACAGATTTATTTCTTCAATTAATCACCAGTGCTGTATGATAGGGTGATTTAGTCTTTTCTCCCAGGCCTTTGAAAGGTATAGCATGAGTGTGGGTATAGGTGCCGTATGGTGCAATGGCTACAGAGCTCACTGTACCAAACGCTACTGATGAAGGCTCTTCTCATCCCCTCTCTGATGTTCTCAGTGTTAACCCCACTGGTGAGAATAAGACCACTCCCACAGTTCGAGCCAAATTTGAAGCAAGCTTGATATTTATTAGGGTTCACCCAAGAGCTGGCCAGTAACTGCCTCCTAAATCAGGTTAGAGAGATCAGCCCCAAGCCACCTCTTGTGCCCACTTTAAAGAATAAAATCATGAGAAGCTGAAAAGTAGGTTTACAGAAGAAACACAATGAGGCAATAGGGAAATGCAAAAATTTTTTTAAGTCTCAAAAACCATCATATGGTCACCATGTGATTAGAAAGGGTTCTGGGAGGGTCAGTGAGGGTAAGAATATTTTCAAAAACAAGTCAAGGTCATGAGCTGAAGAAAGTCAGGTTCCAGGAAACAGCTATACAACTCCCACTGTAAAAAGAAACTTATTTTTAGCAATACAACATAATGGCTCCTGCTTCAAAATGGAGTCAGGCAGGTTCTTTACCAGTCTATAGCAACTTACATCCTGTTTCTGTCAGAGGAACTTTAAAAAAATTACACATCTGAGTAAGTTCCTTCTGTGCCTGGCTTATGTAACATCTGTCCATGTTATTACAGAAGACAAGATGCCATTGTTTTTATGATTAAATAATATTCCATTGTATGCAGACTATATTTTCTTCATTATTCGTGAGTTGATAGGTACTTCCTTTGTTTCTGTTTCTTAGCTCTTGTGAATAGTACTGAAATAAACACAGGGATGAAGACATTTGTTGAACAGACATAGTTGGATATTTCGATAACATGATAGTTCTAAATTATCTGAGGACTCTCATGCTGCTTTCCAGAATGATCCTACTAATTTATATCTAAAGGGCCCTTGTTACCCACATCCTGCCCAGTCCTTGCAAACTTTTGCCCTTTTGACATTATTCGTTGATATACCGGGGTGAGTTGTTACATCATTGTGATTCTGAGTTGCAGTTGCCTGAAGGTATTCTACATAGTTTTCAAGTGCCTGCTATCCATTTCTCTGTCTTCTTTTGAAACAACAGCTATTGCCCTTTTTAATTAGATGATTTGTTTTTGTGCTTTTATGGATGCTTGGGTATATTTGTTTATTTGTTTTTATGCATATATGTATGTATTCTGGAAACCAACCAATCCCTTGACAGGTGAGTATATTGCAAAGATTTTTCCATCTTGATATTGTGCTATTTTTAGCTGTAGAGTCTTGCTTACTTTTGAGGTGTGTGTGTGTGTGTGTGTGTGTGTGTGTGTGTGTATGTGTGTGAGTGAGTGTATGTAGATCAGGATGGCCTGGAATTCTCAATCCTCATGCTTCAGCATTCTAAGTTCTTGAACTAAAGGCAAGTGCTATCATTTCCAATTTGTAATTTAAGGTCATGCCAAAAAGCACTTTTCTGAGTTCATTATTCTGAAACAGTTGTTCCTGATGAAGATGATGATGATATGTATGATGTGTGTGTGTACACATGTGCTACAGCATATATGTGGAAGTCAGAGGACAGCCTCTGCTATCTCTGTGTTTCCCATCTCCACACACTCCACATTATCTGGCCTATAAGCTCCATCTCTGTGTAACACCATGCCTGGCTTCATGTGAGTTCTTATGCTTGTGTGTAAAGTGCTTTACCTACTGAGCCATCACACAAGCCTTGAGCTGGTTGATCTTATTAGGACTTGATCAGTGGTGTGAACAAGGAGAAGATATAAGATTTTAATATATGGAAGTCATGAGACTATTACATCTATCACAAATTAACTTTGCATCAATAAAGCCTTGGAGAAAGATTTTGTTTTTATTACTATCTCTGTTGACCATAATTATAGAGAATTAACTATATGTAATTATTAAAGAAAACCAGAAATGAATACTTCCTTCATTGTAGAGAGCTGCCTGCTGCTGTGCCTTAAAGATGGTGCTGATTTCCAGTCTCCACCCCCTGTGGGTGAGTGCTCTCTTTTGATAAACAACTCCTTATTTGGCTTGAGCGTGGGGCCTGGTTTGTTGTTGCGTATGTGGACCTATGAGCTGTGCCCACGTGGCTTATTGGGGGGGGGGTGTTTCCCGGGGAGAAGAACAAAGAGAGAACAATTGTAAAAGTCCCAAATAAACTGCTGAAAGAAGATCCTGGGTGTTGCACTTTCCTTGCTGGCAAGGTTGCGTGTGACACTTCATTTCCATCAGTAGCTTAGCAGAGCTTGGTAGTTTAAACTGTGACCGTAGATGCAACACAGACTTGAGACCTTGCCTGGCTGTGACACATTCTAGTTCTATAATCTTCGGCAAGTCACCGAGTCAGTGATAACTCTCTCAACCTCAAGGTGCCCATCTGTAAGATGAGCATCTCTCGAACTGGATGTATAGCTGGTGGAAGCAGGCTATAGTGCCTATCCCATGGGCTCCAGTGCTGCCTCATCACTTGTGTAGACCCTTGTCATTGGAAGTATCTGTACTCTTCATGTACTTTTTGGAAAGAAACTCTAATAGGTTTGACATTTACCTATTCAAATGGTTGTGTGATAAGTTTTGTTTTGTTTTGCCTTTTTTTTTTTTTTTTTTCAGGCAGCCATGTTGAGTTTATTGGGAACGGGTGGGGGAAGGGAGAAAGGAAAGAGAGAGAAAAGAGAGGAAAGAGAGAGAGGTAGGACAGGGAGCATGTGATAAGTTTTTTAGACTCACTATTTACAAAGTTTGTATTACCACAAAGGGGCCCTCCCCAAGTTAGGAGAGAGGGAAATGGGGTATTGTGATTGTCTGGGACTCAAGTGCCCATGAGCATTTCAGCGTTCTTGGCTGTTGGGGTGGCATATATTTCCATGCCTTTCCCCTTCATGTCCTCCTTCCTTCTTTCATGCCCGAGCATGGGGATAGGTAAGAGATTCAGATATAGACTTAGACATTTTCTTCTCCAAGTGAAACAAACTTCCCTGGAAGTGAAACAAACATTGCCAATTGCTCCTCCCTGCTTTTTCATTTTTGCAACAAAATAACTGGGTCTGGAGGAAGGTGCTTTCGAGGGCCTTTTCAGTTCTGTGTGATCAGGCAGATTGGGAAGTCCCTTCTGCTGCTCTGACACAGCTTTCTTGCCTTGATTCTAGTCTATGTCCCTGAGGCACCTGAATGATGCACATCTCTCTCCTCCCAGACATGAAGTACAGGAGGCACTACACCATGGTTCAGCGACCTAGCAGGTCATGACAGTCCTCACAGTCTGGTCTGTATGAATCCCGGTGGGTGGCACAGCTCTTCAGGGGTGGAGAACAGTGAATTTCACAGGGTCCTGTGAACAAAACGTGTTAAAAACCAAGCAGATCACAAGCTGAGGAATTATTTTTCCCTTCTGTTCCTCATGTCCTCAAGGAGTTGGCTGTGCAGATAGGAGGGCATTTTAACACCTCTCCAGCACTTGCTAATGTCCTTTTATAATAAAGTGAGAAGACATGTTTCTGAGCAGGGCTCTCAGCATGCAACAGTCCCTCTCCCTCTCGAGAATTTAATAAGTTCTATTTTCGAATTTTTATGGGACTCATTGTTAGCTTCCATTTATGACAAGGCATACCTTTCTATTTACTGTGGTAACTGCAACTCCCCTTTCCATTGAGAAAGTGGAGGTAAAAATGAGAATTGTGTAAGAGAGAAACAGTAAGTCAACAACAGAGCGGTGATGTTGTTGGAGCATAACTGTGAACTGTGGAGCACACTGGAGGGCCAAAGCATGAGTTGACCCCCAATAGTGCTCTCACAGATACTTCTCTCTGGGGCTCACTTCCAATGTGGCTCCATCTTCCCATGAGGCCAGATGTCTGGGTGTGTTGGTTAATGTGAATACATAAAGCCCAGCTCTGTAGAGTGTTGAGAAACTTGGAACTGTAGTGTTGGGTGAGAGGGACACCCAGGGGAAGGGTAGGAGGCAGCAAGATGGATTTTAGATCTTAGTCAGTCTCGGTGGACTTGCCAACCAAGTAGTGGTCAGCATGGATTCTGAATCTCCAATATTTGGACTCAATTCAAGCTCTGACTTACCTGATCTTGGTCTCACCATCAGCCAATACATCCTTTGTGTTGTAAATTTCCTATCTGTAAAATGGGCTAATTCTAGAACCTTTAGGGCTGTTGTGATGGTAATAATACAGAGGACATGGAGGGAAATGCTGCAAACATGATTTATAATATGCACTCAATAAACACTAAGTGCTATTGTTCTTTCTAGTATCACCACCATCACTACCACACTAGGGAACCCCTGAATCTCATTTTCCTTGTAGGATTTGGCTGGTCCTATCTGATTTAAAAGGTTACCTGGACATGGCAGATGAGCCATAAATTTCAGCTTCCTATCCATCCTCTAATCAGGATCCCCCGGTTGTGGGTCTGTGACCTGTGTGCTGTACTTCCTCTTGGATGGAAGCCCCATCAGATGGGAGTTTGTATACAGATGTTAGCCTCTAAAGCCACGCCCTCTGAGCTCTGGTGTCAAGCCCATTTAAAGCAAGATTCCATGTGCATCCCTCTCCCTCTCCTTTGTTTCTCCTGGAAACTCTCCCATTTCTCCTGTCTTTTCTCCTTTCTTCTTCCTTTCTCTTTTTTCTCACCTTCTCTTCTATTATTATCAAATCTCTCTGTTAACCATAACTATACTCATCTGACAATAAAGCTCTTTTCTACACAGAAACAGCTTCAAGCGTCTCCTGCTATCCACCGCTGCCTTCTGCCACGTTCCCATGTACATCCATAGAAATTCACCACCAGATAACTGGATCAATGGGAACCATACAAAATCCTAAAAACAGAAACTCATTCCTGACTCTGTCCAGGTCTAGCTTCTCTATGGATGCCTGATGGCCACAGGTTTTAGAGCAAATTTAAATGGAACTTATTCAGAATTCCTCCCTTGACTTATGATGGGGTTCTGAGTACAGTCAAGCCTGCTGAAGCAGCCCATACATAAAGGTTCTTTTGTGTAACATATTCCATTAGCAGCACTGACAACCGCCTTACCTCTTACAATTGACACACAGAAGTCTTCAGCAGCTAGGTCTGGTTTTAACCAATGTTCCTAGTTATGACGGAAGCTACCACCATTTAAAAAAAATATTTATTTGTATTTTATGTGAATTGGTGTTTTGCCTGCATGTATAACTGTGAAAGGTGTCAGATCTTGGAATTATAGACAGTTGTTAGCTGCCATGTGGATGCTGAGACTCCAACTCACGTCCTCCGGAACTGCTGAGCTATCTCTCCAGCCCCAGTTACCACCATTTTTAAAGCTGGTAGTGAACTATAGCTGTTCCACTTTCCTTTCCTTGTTCACTTTCTATCGATTTAAGCTAATCACTTAATTAGGCAAGACACGCAGACTTCCATGGTGTTAAATAACTCTAAAACCCTACTAGAGATGCTCCAGTGGCCTGATTGGATTTAACTTGCAGCTCATTTCCTCCAGAGTAAAATATGTTAAATGCAACACCTGAAGTCGCCACTGAAAAGCTTCTACTTGTTTTGGGAGGGGCAGGAATCCATTTATACAGGTGTTTTTCAAAACATGGGTTCTGACCTACCAGAATCAACATCAGAAGAAAAGGCTTGGCTGTCTCTGGCCTGGAACTGAGCATGGAAAGCTCTGTTTGTTTGATAGGGCCAATATCGGCTGTATTGTTATATCTGTACTAATTTGCTTCTGTTGCTGTAATGAAATACTTTGAGCAAAAGCAGCCACGGGGAGGAAAGGGTTGATTTCATCTTATACTTTCAGGTCATTATTTGTCATTGAGAGAAGCCAGGGCAGGAACTCAAAGTAGGAGCTTCAGTTAGAAACTAAAGCAAAGAAAATGGAGGAGTGTTGCTGACTGGCTTACTCCCAGGCTCATCAGCCACCTTTCTTATGCAGCCCAGGCTCAGCTACCTAGGGATGATACTGTCTACAGTGGACAGGGCCCTCCTATATCAACTCGCAATCAAGAAATGTCCACAGACATGCTCAGTGTCCAATATGAAGGAGGAAAGTCTTAAATAAAGTGCCCACAGGCATACCCAGTATCCGATCTGATTGAAGTTCTCTTTTCCTAGTCATGTCAAGTTCACAACCAAGAATAGCCATCTCAAAATCCACCTTGTTTCATAAGAGGGGCTTCTTGCTGGAGCTGGACGCTTGCTAATTAGGATGAGCTGGCTGACTAGTAAGTGTCAGGGATCTGCTTGTCTCTGTCTCCTTAGTTTAGGCATTACAAGTAGGTGCTAACATGTTTAGCTTTTTCATGTGGATTCTGGAGATCAAACTCTAATACTTTTCCAGCTGAGCCATCCCCCAATCCCTCAACCTCAGTTCCAACATGCACTCTTCCTGATAGCGACTGAGGCTGCAGTGTGAGAACCACAGAATTTACAAGGCCTCTTGAGCTCACAAACTCATTTTCGTGACCTAGCTTCTGGCAAAAAGAAGAACATGAGCAAAGGGAGAGTGAGGGAAGAGGGGGGCAGGAAGGAAAGAGACAGAGTCCTCAGAGTTCTCGGAATGCTAGCATAATGTGAAAAGGCTGGAGGAAAGTGAGGGAGCAGTGCAGGAAAGCTAGACTTCTGAGAAGATTCCCACCAAAAAGCATGCTGATGGTACTTAGTAAATGCATATTGTACTGTGAAGGCTGAACCTTAGCAGCCCTGAGCTAACTTCTAAGAATGCAGGGATGCTGTTGAGCCTGGCCGAAGGGGAAAAGCAAGAAGGTCTCCCATGAGACACATACATCATACCCTTCTCCCCCATTTTGAGAAATAGCTTAGCTTAGGAAAAAGAAGACAACTTCTCAAGAGGACCAGGCATTCTTAACATGTAACTCAAAGCAAATCACAAACTCTCTAAGCCGAAGCCTCCTTGTGTATAACAAGAGGCTATTTGCTTCCTGTGACTGGGTTTGCAGGAAGGCATAATGTGATGGACAAAAGAACAGACTCCAACATGCCTCCCAAATATCTAGTGCAGGATCCACAGTCTTTCTGAAACAAGGCCTGCTCTTTCCAGTTCCTATAGCTTTGAAGTTCAAAGTCAACCAAAGATTCTTCAGACAAAACATGGCAAAGAAGATAGCTTCTAAACTGCAGGGATTTCTTTCTCAAAGTTCTTGAGGTATGAAGTCCAAGATCCAGGTGCTCAAAGATTGTATGTTCAGTGAAGTCTCACTTTTGCTTCATAAATGGCACTGGATTCTCACAGGGTGTGAAAAGGGCAGGCAGACCTATGGCATTCTCTGTAAGCGACTGTGCCCTCATGATCTAACACTTCCCAAGGGCCCTTCTGCCTCATCCTATCACATTGCTTCAATGTATGGATTAGGGCGAATAAAAAAACAATTTCACACTGGGGCAGGAGTTAGGCAAAGCCTGAGGTAAGGAGCCTAACGGAGAAAGAGGCAGAAAGGAAGTCGGAACTTTGTAGGGTTTATACAGCACAGACGACAAGGAAAAGAAACCAGAACTTGCGGTATGAGTCAACTGAGTGACTAAGTGATCAATGGTGCTTTAGAGCCGGTGGGTGGAGACAATTAACAGCAGACGCAGAAGCAGGCTCTCAAAAGTCAGTGACACATTAGAGCTCCATGATGGAAGCAGCTGGGGGATGGCTGGTATGTCCCCCATTTCCTCTTATTCCCTGGCATTTTATCTACTGAACACATCCTGCTTAGATTATAGAGCTTCTAACTTCCAACTAAGAAGAGCTATAGGTTCAGGCATGAGGGCTGAAGAGTTTCCCAGTCAAGAGGGACCGTCAGTCCTGGGAAGTAACTAGTCATTGTTCTGGCAAAGACAAACAGCAAGTTTTTTAAAAAGATGCATTGAGTCATATTCAGTCTTCTACGTGAGATAAGAAATCCCCCAGTACCAAACACCCTGAGCAGTAGGCTGAATGTTAGGCTTTAAAAGATAAACCCTTTAGGATTCCTGGAATCAGTCAATGTACCTTATGTGGGACAGAAGCTTGGTATGGAAGTAAGCAAAGGTACTACTCTTATGATGGCACTGGAATATCCAGGTGGTTCTAAGTCCAAAGCATGCATCCTCAGGCATGCACATGCAGGGGGAGAGAACTATGAGAGACCTGGCAGTGTGCAGATACAGCACTAGGAGAAAGACACAGAACAAGACTTCACCTGCAGCCAGATTCAGGACTAATGTCATCTAAGACTGTGTGAGGGAATGACCTAAGTTTTAAGCCACATCGGTTCTGCAGTCATGGATACCAAGTCACTGTGTACTGGAAATGGTGTCAGGCTGGGAGTGGCCAATAAGCCAAAGGAAATTCTCAAAGAGGATATGTGTTAAAAAGAAAAGTGCCGCTTTCCGACATTTGTTTTCATGCTACCATTTACCTGTGCAAACACTAACCCCTTTTCTAAAATTTCAGAGTAAAGATGCACTTCCTTAATTCCTTCCTTTAGGAATTTAGCAAGATGGAGAAGAGCACAATTCCTCAGTAGGTACTAAGCACTTCCTCTGCTCCTTTCCCTTATTTCCCCAGTGCTCTGTATGAGGCTGAGAGATATAGCTCCATCAGTGAAATGACTGCCACACAAGCATGAGGACCTGTACTGGGTCTCAGCACCCACGCAAGAAGATGGGGCATTCTAATCTGTGCCTATAACCCAATCATTGGGAAAGGCAGAGACAGGTGGATCCCTGGGATTTGTTGGCTATCCTGCCTAATATAATCAGTCAACTCTAGGTTCTAGGAAAGACCCTGTCTTAAACTACATGATGGAGAGATAGTAAGAGATGGCTAATCAGGTAAAAGTACTTGCTGCCAATTCTGACACCTGAAGTTTCATCCCCAGGCTTCACAAAGTAGAAAGAGAGAGCCAGCTCCTGAAAGTTGTACTCTGGCCTCCATAAATATGATGAGGCAAGTAGATACAACAGGAGAGAGAGAGAGAGAGAGAGAGAGAGAGAGAGAGAGAGACAGAGAGAGACAGAGAGAGAGAGACAGAGACACAGAGAGACACACAGAGAGAGACACACAGAGAGAATTATTGTGGAATATTATTTTATGATGTGCTACATTTGTTTGTGTTGTGGAACATTTGTTTAATGATGTGAAGATGAGCTGCATTCTTTTATGTTGCATTTGTTGCACTCTGTGAGGCTGTGTTATTTTGCTTGTCTAAACACCTGACTGAGATAATAAAGAGCAGAATTGCAGATAGTGAGGCCAATAGGACAGGTGGGGCTGGCAGACAGAGAGAATAAATAGAGGGAGAAAAAGAATTGGGAAGCAAAAGAAGATCTAGGAGTGAGAGAAGAAAGAGAAATCCAGGGGCCAGTCCGCTGCACAGAAGGCCACAGAGTAAATGAGAAAGGGTATATAGGATGAAGAGAAAAACCCAGAGGCAAAAAGGTACATGGGACCATTTAAGTTAAGAAAAACTGGCTGGAAATAAACCAAACTAAAGCCAGTCATTTATAAGTAAGAATATATCTCCATGTATTTACTTGGGACTTGGGTGTTGAAGAGCCAAAGAGTAAAAACAACAAACCACACATGATAGATAGTTAGATGACAGACAGACAGATGACAGATACATAGAGAAAAGAAAAAATCCAAAACCACAGAACAATGCAAGATACATGAGCAGCACTTAGTGCTCACTTGTTTCCCACAGCACCCTTGGCCATCTTGAACTCTTCGAGCTTTGTTTTTGCAAACTGACAGCAGGAGAATTTGACCAAGGAAAGATTTCTGTGCTGTTATCTTACCAGGCCAATGAAAATCTCTGGATCTCATCACTGCTATAACCAACTTTTGGCTCATAGGTAACACACTAGCTCCAAAAGAGCAAGTCCTTCAGTTAGGGCTTTTGGAGGTCTCAAAATATCAATTTTTAAGTCAGCCAGCAACACCAGGTAAATATTTTAGCTACCATTTTATTTTCATCTGGGCTAAGGGACAGTTTGGGAAAGGTCCTATTCTAAGTACATAAATGAGAATCTGTGGCAGGCTGTCTAGGCTACTGTATGTGAAGTTAGCCTGTCAGTCATTGTGATTGAAACATAACCCCAGTGGCTTCGACAGTGTAATAAAATGCTTTGCAAAAGGCTGCAGAATCATAGGATATAATAAAGTCTGCTCAGCTTCATTTCCAATGCTGCAGAGTCCAGAAGAGTGAAGACCATTTCCTTATGCCTTGGGATTTGTTTGAGTTACATTCATGCCTGGAAATGACAGAACATAAAAACAGACATTTAGTTAGAACTGGTGGCATTTCTTCTGAAGCACAGCAATAAACAAAATGTAAGTTTGTTTACTGTTAATCTGATAGATTGCCGTTAACATTTTATGGGAGATGATATTGATGTGTAGGTAAGCTACATGAAATAAATGATTTCAGATTTTTTTGGTACCTATACTTATTCTCTGGGTCCATGCATTTTCTTTGCCCTTTGCCCATCACTAAAGGTCAGCTGAATGGGTTCTTAAGTTACTATATTACCAATTCAAAGCTTATACACAGAGAAAACCAATTCAGACTTGTATGTACTACATGAGAAGGACATGCCATGTGTAAACTCCCTGCTGAACTTAAAACCACAGATTTCTGGACTCTGTACTCCATATTCTGATTCATCATATCTATAGAGTAGCCAGAAGTCTGTTTCAAAACAAGCTTTCTATGTGAATATGAAGAGTCTGGCATCTGGACTTGGAAAATTGTTAAAACTGTGTGGCTGGCAGATTCAGGTTTACATAATGGCCAAGGCATCTTAAGGAGATTTGTCAGGCCTTAAACATTGCTACTCACAAAATTAAATAACTTCTTACTGATGTCCTATTTTGTCTAGCAAGAAAATAAGAAATTTTGTGGTGGTATAGTGGGGTAGGTTAGAGCTAATTCCAGCTGAGCATGAAAATACCACACACAGCTCTGCTTCTGCCTTCTTTGTTCCAGTCTTAACCCCTCCAGACTTCAATTCTTGGCCTCAGTAGAATGGGATGGCAGGGCTTGGTAGCTACGAACAAAGTAAGAACTGGAATGAAAGCAACTGGGGAAAGAGAGGAAGACTATGAGTTTCATTTCTTAAAATTTGGGGAAATCTAGGGAGAACTGGGAAGCAGTTGTGGATGCAATAAATGAAGAGAATTTGAGAAATAGTGTTATGAATCACAGACATGTAAAGTGTTTTCTTTTTTTAAAATCTTGTTTTGATTTTTATATATGTATGTGTCTGTACAATTGTATGTTGCACATGTATATATGTTCCCAGGAGGCCAGAACAGAGCATTAGATCCTGTAGTGCTGGAGTAGCCTGTGTAGGTTCTGGGAACCGTACTGAAGTCCTCTGGAAGAACAGAAAGGGCTCATACCTTCTGAGTCAAATGCTTTCATGAGATTCCAGATGAGAATTCATGTCTGATTTGCCATTTGTGAATTTTAAGTATGACAGATGCAAACCTAGAATACTGGGTGTAAAGAGCTAGCTCCCTATTTAGTTGAAGGGTTCTTTTTAAGCCTATCTTGTGACTTTAGATACATTCAAACTCACCTTGGTGAGGATAAAAACACTGGTCTTTGGCATATAGAGGAGAATTTTCATGAATCTAGAAACCCATTTTCTGCATGTTGGTAACACAGTCAGAGAGCATAGGGTGAGGCAGCCCTGTGTAATAATGTGTAGCCCTTTGGGATCATGACACAGAGACAGAGTCACCCCTAACCTAGACCATTCTGTGCTTTCTTTTGAACATAGGTCTGTACCTTAAAGAAGATGGGGAAATTGCCCTCAGAGAAGGGCTCTGTTTTATTCTCACATGACCCTGGACCATTTGCTGGTGTTTCTAGCAGTGCTTGCCTTGTCTGGAGATGTGGGTCATCTTCTGAACATTCATCACAGACTTTGTTCCTGAACAATTATTGACTTTGAGTCAGAGGCATCTGTTCAAAGCCTGAAAATGGATGTGCCCTCTCTTTTCTCCTGCCTTGCCTGTCTAGGGCAGATTTATGTCCTAGAAGTTTCTATCAGTTTTATTTTTGAACATTGTGGCCGATGTTACTGCCACCACCTTCCCTTCTCAGTCCAAATGTGTAGTCTCTGAGTCTCCTCTACCCGGTCTATATGGGAGGCTCTGTCAGAGCACAATCCCTGCTTCTGTAATTCATCCTTCACACAGCCTTACCATCCACATATCCTTTCAGCTTCTCAATGCTTCATCTATAATAGTTCCATTCCATAAGCTGGTCTTGAGCCTTGTGGGAAACAGTGTTCATACCCCAAACACTGGGTAGTTAGGAGAAAGGTTTCTAACGTTTTGTTGTGTATCTGTGGTGGGTGAGGTGAGGTGAGCACACTTTGAAGGGATTGCAGGGTCTACATAAAGCACCCATAGGTGTGCCCAGGGTATTACAGTGCCCCACCATGAGTCTCCCTCTCATGATTACACTGTCTTTGTTTCTGCCATCTTTGTAGCTAGTAAAGGCTCAGAACTTAGCTACCCAGTGACAGTTGTGTCTCTCCAGTGCAGAGTGCAGGTGTGAAATGCCCACCTTCCCATTTTCAGTGGAATGAAAACTGTGTGTTCATTTTCAGATCTTCAGTTTTCTTCCATGTTACCTCTACTACTGAGAGCAGAGCCTTTCATTTTGTCTAGGGATGCCAATCAAAGAATTTGCTGATAAGTGAACAAGACTCCTAGGAGGGCATGAGGAAGTGAATGGTTCAACCTGACATGCTTCTAGCCCACTTGGAAAAATACTCTGTGCAGAGTGAGGCCAGGACCCTGGTCCCAAGGAGTCAGATGATCAGGCTATATCATGGGCTTGTGCCGGCAGAGAGCTCAGGGGCCATGCATGCCCCAATTCTCAACTATGCCTAAGTTCTTAATAGACACAGTGGCAGGTTATCTAACTCCATTCCTCAAGAATATGCTTGATAAATGACAGGGGAGATGGCATTATATTGACAGGGGCACATTCTTCAATAATTAAAGACAACAGGAGAAATTTTCCATTGCTCACAGAGATACTTGGAGAAGAAAGCTTTGGATTTGGGAAGGAAAATAAAATGCCTTATGGAAAACCAACACCAAAGTTCTCAAGAAAGACTATACAAACTTTTACATCCATTTCTTCCTGAAACCAAAAGAAAAAGTCTTTGAAAATCCACAGTCCTCTGTTGTATGATTTAATGGGTATAGGTAAAATCATAGGTACCACGGTGCTGTTCCTCTGTGAGTCTGAACTGAACCATGTTGACCTCTTGAATGCGCAACTATCATCATGTTGGCAAGTTTTCTGTTACTGTAATAGATTCCTATAATAAAAATGTGTGAAATAGAAAGCTTTATTTAGGCTCAAGTTTTAGAGAGTTTGTCTGTGTTCAGTCAGGCCTGCTGCTTTGTCCTATCATCATGAGACCACATGATGAGCTTGAAGCAAAAAGGAGAAAAAAGACCAGAGTCTCCTGTAAGCTCAAAGACCTCACCTCTGAGGTTCCATCACTTCCACATAATGCCAGTTAGGGGACCAAGCCTCTAGAGCCTGGGCCTTTAAGGGTCATTGTAGATCCTAATGGCACCTTCATCAAGCTCCAGAAAACCTTTCTCCATGCCTTCTGAATGCATTGAAGGCATTGCCTTTGTAGCTGGTGTATCAAGGAGGCTAGTCTTTCCTATTCCAAACCCTCTATGCTCATTCCAGGGGAAGTTCTCTTTTACACTGAAGACAAAATGATAAATGACTGTCTCTCTCTTATAGATAAACTTTCATGGGAGTTGTCCACAGGCAAAGTACCCTGATAATATATAAAGGGAATGATTGGACTACAGAGCCCAACTGCCCTCCCCGCACTACATAGAAGTAGTTACACATTTGGTTTCACTGGAATTACCTAGGGAGATGGAAATGTGTTTGTGCCTGTGCCATACCCCTTCTGACTTAATCAGAGTATGCAGAAAATGTGAAAGGGAATCTCTAGATGGTGACAAGGCCTTTACCTGTCTCCATTCCTCACAAGTGTTTCCATTCCAAAATCTGTTTATAGTGCTAGTGTGGTTTACTGCTAAAGAAAAGTTTACAAAGGGTATTTTATTTGTCTTCCTCACTTACATGACCAGACCCATTGATGTCTTTTCAGGTAGTGATCTTTGCCAATGAAGATTAATGACATGGTATGTTTGGCTTTCTTACCAGAGCTGAGACAAAAATGATTTGTTATCATCTGTGTGTGTGTGTGTGTGTGTGTGTGTGTGTGTGTGTGTGTGTGTGCCATCCAGGTGTCAGGTGTCTCCTGATCCTCTTCTCCCATCTCTGTGCCTATGTAGAGATTATAGATGTGTGTCGCAGCACCCGGATTTCTATATGAGTACTGGGGATCCAAACTGTGGTCCTCATGCTCACCTGGCAAGTACTGACTGATCCATCCTTTCAGGCACACAAAGAGTTTTTGAATTAAGGCACCATATTTACCAATAACACAGCCTGAGAGCCTTAGGCAAAAGCTTATCTTTAACAATCTTCTTTTGAAATCTTAGTTCCTAGCAGGCTAGTGAGGCAGGCAAAGCAGCCACAGAAAGGCATTCTGCTCACACCAAAATGCGGTGAGCAATTTTCTAAGCGCAGGCCCCCTGGCCTCTCTTCTTCAGATTTTTCTTAATAAACTTGCCTTAAAAACTTGTAGTACAAGAGCTGCTGATGGCAATGTGTTAAAGTAGGTGGGTAAGGAAAAAGCTGATGGACAGATGCCAAGGATCAGAGATGCACTTGGATTAGTATCTCTGAGACGACGCATTTATACCTCCATAGAGATATAGGAAGGGATTACCCCAGGTTCACTAGAGACCCAGCCATGTGGCTGATATCCAGAGAGCAGGGCAACTTCCACACATGCTGTCAGGCTCCAAATTACTCTTCTGAAGCATGTTTCACATGCTGATTAATAACACCACTTTCTGAGATGGCCAAGGGATAATTAACTTCCTATTCAATAGGGTGCATTTCCCAGTCTGCAGAGTCATAAAAAACAGAATGCATCCCTGGACATGGCAGGACCCCAAGCCTCTTGGGAGGTAGGGTGAAGACAAATGTTCTCTGGAAAGGCTGGGACTCACCCAGCCTGTTAGACACTGACCATGGACTTTAAGAATCCAACTCTAAGAATTGTAAACACATAAGAAAATGATCTGAAAGCTTGGAGCTCTGAGTTATATACTCTGGTATCCTAGGGTTGTCTCCTCTGCAAACATAATGGCATCTGCTTTGAGCTTGGTGGTGGGCTTAGGAAACTTAGAACAGACTGGGAGACTGCCAGCACAGCTTGGGCACTTCCTGTTACTACTATAGATAGGCACCCAGGCTCTGTCTGCTGCTGACTCTATTTCTACCCCTGTTTCTATCTCCGTGTCTGTGGTCTGCCCATCAGGGATTCTCCCTCAAAGACCCCACCCTTTCCTTGGCGCTAAGGAAAAATATACTTTATTTGTCTCCAAATCTTCTGCTGATATCTCTGCAACCTGGTCAAAATGAAAGAAGGACTAGTTTCTATTTGCTTGCAAGAGATAAACTAATCTTGAGAAATTACCCACAAGGGGAAACACTTTCAGACTCTGCAAAGAACAGGGTAAAAGGCTTCTTCTGGAGTTGCTTTTGAAGGTGACCTTCTTCTAGCACATTGTTTAGCTCTGACTCATGATCTTCTGTTATAATAGAGTTTAGAACCAACATAGAACAGGCTACCTTTGATAACTAATGTCATTTAATTAATGGTACTTGTAATTGGAGTGTATGGAACCACAGTGGAATGGAAGGCACCCACTCAAGAATCATAACAGTTTATAAGGTTTCAACCCTTTCAACTGACTAATGGGTTCAAAGTATGGTTCCCTCCACACACTTTTCATCACTATTTCAAAGAACTGGTATTGGTGAAATTATGTTCTTTTCCCTTGTGAGTGTAAGGAAATAAACACAAATAAATCCTCGGACTAATGGATGAAGGCCACAAAAATCAAAAGATGAGCCTTAAGTGCTTGATGCTGAGTGTGAGGCAGGTGGTGGGATAAATTCTGATTTATCACAGTCACTCACAAGTCAGCCAGGAAAACTTATAATTAAATCCAACTTGGAATTAAAAGCTAAAATAGGGAGGGAGCTAGAGTGATTGCCCTGTAGTTTAGAGTGCCTGTGGACCTTAAAAGGAAACTAAGTTCTGTTCTTACAATCCACATTAGGCAGCTTACAACCATCTATAACTACAGATCAAGGGCATTCAGCAACTTCTGGCCTTTGAGGTCACACGCACATAGTTAATTATTTTTTATGAAAATGTTTATTTCTTTTAAAGATGGAGGGTTAAAAATTAGAATAAAACATGGATGGAGCATGAGCAGAGATGTTTTTACACCACCTGCATTTCCTGAGATTCTAGCCTCTGAACTCTGGACCAAATGTAAAAGTTACAAAGTTTCTTCCTCTGCAAGACAATAATCAAAATACAACCATCTTTAAACTTCTCAGTAGGGACATTAAAGCTGGTGATACTGCTCTTAGAAGAGATAACTACTTCCTTTTAAGGACAAAACTTCCCCCCACCCCTTAAGTTTAAGTAAACATGCCCTGAACCAAGCTAGAAGCCCATCTACAAGAAAAAAGACAAGGACCTTTGTTTGATGTGGGATGCATTTCTACATGCTGAGAATATCATTCATTAATAAAGAGACTGTTTGAGCCTATGGCAGGCATCTTAGAAGGAGTCAAGACATCTAAGCATAGATAAAGTGGAAGAAGGGCAGAGTCAAAAGAGATGCAATTCAGCCACCCAAGAAGTAAGGTGTAAAGAAATAATAAGTAAGCCATGAGCCATGTGTCAGGACCGATTAATGGAAATGGGTTGAGTAAAGATGCAAGAGTTAGCTAGCAATATGCCTGAGCCTTGGGCCAAGCAGCATGTAATTAATATAAGCTTCTTTGTGTTTCTATGGCATTCCAGATCTGCGGGACTGGACCACAGGCCGGACAGGCCAGAAACTTCATATTACAGAACTTCTTTCCCTCCCCTGTGGCTAAGGGACATTACCTTAGACTGGGCCCTTAGGGAACTTCTTTCTAAACTGTCAATATTTGAGTCCTATCTAGACTGGAGTAAAGAAGGAAAAAAGGCTATTCTAGGAAGAAGGGTTCCCATGCTCCATGGTCCCCCAGGATTGGTCAGTATTTGATGTGATCCTATATCAGCAAGAAATAGGAAGATTAGGAAAGACAATGTGGGGACTGCTGTCGGTCATAAGATGGGGCTGGAAGCTCCATCTTCCAAGATCTTATGTGATCTAGCCCTGGCTGGCTCTCCAATGTGAGAGAAGATCATGCATGACTTTGCTTCCTACTTAAGGATAGTGATTTTAAGTTTGTTTTCTGTTTTGATGCATTCTTTCTCTAGTGTGACCTTGGGGGAGCTAGCGAATAGAGATATTTATTTTAAGAGTCAGATCTAACAGCTTACATTATGATAGTCTATATAAAGAAATGGTATTTTTAAGTGCAGTATTCTGGGATTCTTTCCTACCCAGAATGAGGGAGTTCTCAGATTTTTTTTTTTTTCAGAAAATGCTTTTCTTTTGAATTCTTACACTATTTCAAACTTCCATTGACTCTCACTCTTTTAAAACATTAAAGAAGTTGAAACTGACCATACATGAGCTCTTAAGAAAATTCTGAATCAACAAGAGATCTTAGAGAAGACTGAAGCAAGTCAGACTTTCATGAGCATGTCAAGGACAAAGGCGCTGCAGGCACGGTCGTCAGCATAAAATTTGTAGAACCTATGGAGACACAAACTTAGATGGGGGAAACGTTTGGACAGCTCCTCACAGTTCTTCAGAGATAAGGCTGATGATTTCTAGAAAATTCTCCTTTCTGGGAGCTGTGACTTGCACTCATTGTTTCTAATTAAAAGATGATTTGAGTACCAGCATGAGCCTTGAGTTCTTCAAGGTAATACCACACCTGAAATTTGCAGCTTGGAATGCTAGCAGCTCTAAACTTTACCTCATCAGGACAAGACGAAGAGCTTTAGTGGAGGGAAATTGGTAAGAGCATCCAATTGTATTCAAAGTCATTTTTTTTTTTTTGCCTGTCTTTAAGGAATGAAAAGGATCTACCAGCTTTTATAGACCTCCTTGAACTAAAGATGTATGCTGGCAAAAAATAATCTTCAATTGAGCTTTTTAAATGCTTAATTATTATATGACCTATCATTTGTTTTGGGGAAAAAAACAAAACAAAACAAAGCAAAAACCCTCTTAAATACCCACAAAAACTGTTTGGCTAATCCTAGATCATTAAGTGGCTCTGTGAGGGCATGCAATGGAGCAGAGAAAGGTAGATAGACATGACAACTGGTTTATGGTATGATACAAGAAAGAAGTCAGTTAGGTCTGAGTTGTGAACAGTGTCCTGGTTACTTTCACAAGAGCCATGTACACACTTTTTTGTTTTTGTGACCACCCTACTCCTTCAGAGTTATTGCAGATCTTATTGTGAAAGAAATAACTTGACCTTCTGTGCCTAACACTGTGTTTGGCTTGAAATAACTTATTATAAAGTAGTCTGTGATTGAGTTATGGAGACTCCCATTAAAATTATCCCTAGAGAAATAGCCATTTATGCCCTTGATATAGCCAGGAATCTTTGGATGGCAAACAATTTTAACAGCACTGGGCCTACCCTCTTGGTTCCTTTCATCGCAAAGGATTCTCCTTCCTTTGCTTTCTCCCAATGATGAGCAGGATGACCTCTTGTCAACATCCTAGATAGGGCTTCTGCACCGTGTTAATACATCTATGGAAGGAAAGATCTCTAATTGGCTTGGGGGGGATCACATTGTACAACCATATTTTTCAAATGGAATTCATAGTTTCAAAATCAAACTTCTGCTACAATTCAGTCCATTACTATTCATTCATTAAATCTTTCAATGATTTTCACATTTTAAAAAATGGCAGATTCTCTAAGACCCTTTCTAACTGAAAGATCTTGAATAGAGCCCTTGGGAGTCCTCACTGAATTAACACAGTATCTAGTGGATAATCATCAATGATGACTAGCTCTGGCTTATTACTGGTTAACTAGTGAAGTGTTAGCATTCAGGTTTGTTCCTGGGGATTTGAGGCAGCACTGTCTCCCCAGCAGATGGCTGTGATGGTTGGCTAAAGTGGCATACAGGAAGCTCCAGCAAGAGAATCATTAAATGCTGGCTTTGTCCCTCAAGTTAGTGAAGAAGTAAGAATAAACTAGATCTTGCTCCTCTGCTCTATTGTATGATTCTAGTTTTCAGTTAGCTATAATTGTTTAGGAATAGATGTTTCTCCAAAGACACAACAATTGTGTTGTGAAGGTGAAATATGAACTCTGAGGTTAGACAGCCTGAAATTAAAATTTCCACAGTTCTTGAAGTCCCATAGCTGCCTTCAGCCTCCATTTCTGCTTCTGAAAGCCAAGGAAGACTGGAGAGTCACTGAGACATTTGAGATTAAGTCTATGAAGTGTTTAGAATAAGTTGTTCATAATGAGGCCTCTTCAAGTGGCATCATTAAGAATTATTACACTGACAAAGTGGTCTGTCTGTAGTGATCTCCATTCTTTACTTTTAATAATAATGATGGTTTTGTTCAGTGTAGCTTCTTGAAGTCAAGGAGGATAATGACCAGGTGGGGTAGTCAACTTTCCATGTATTAGCAGTGTGTCTGCAAAGATGTCCTGCAACAATTATTCTTTTGTTTTGGCTTGAGTCAACATGCAACAATTGAGTATCTAGCCAGAAATTAAATCAAGTTCTTCCTTTCTTTCCCTATTTATTATTGGTACTTTTCCATGTCTTATTATTTTGCTTCTTTTTCTTAAAATAAAATACACAAAGAGAGAAAACTGCAGATGGCTGGTATCTGGTTAACAGAATTAATACAAAACAAAATAATATGCACATCTTCCTACTACCTATGACAAGAAATAGAACATTGCCAGTCCCCACCCTCTCCACATCACATTGCCTCTTTCCCTTCCCACCTCTGCCCTCTGCAGTGATTGGTCTTTGCATTCCCTTATAATTTCACCATCATCGTGAGGATCTGTAAGCACAAGAAAATAAGGTTGCCTGGCTTAGGGACTTAGGAAGAAGGCAATCACAGGATTTGTGTTCTCTTATGTGGTTCTGTTGTTCCATATTCTTACAAGTGCTTGGTACAGTCTGTCTGCAGAAATATTAATGACTGTAGTAAGAATGTCTGGCATTGCATGCTGCCATAAGCTGCATCTCACTGCTGACTAACAATGGGCCATTTCATCATTCCTTATTGTGATGGAATTTCTTATTGTGTGGAGGGTTCAAGTTCCTCTTTAAGCTTGATTTCTTGACTTTTCTTTCTCAGTTTAAAGAGAGTTTAGCACCTTGTTAGTTACACTCCTTCCCTATAGCAAAATCATGAAAATACTTTCTGCTGTCTTCAAAATTTTTATTGCTTTATATTACGCACTCTGAATTGAAATTTATTCCAAACCAACTTTTATATACAAGGTAGGGCCTCATTTTATTAAATTTCTACCTGGATGTGCAATTTTCCTAGAACAATTTTCTGGGAAGATTTTTCTTTGCCCAGAGTCCTGTGGCATCATTTCTTCAGAAATCCAAGTGTTCTTTCCATCCAGCTTCCTATTGGCTCCATCAGTCTACTTATACCTGTGTCAATCCTTTCTTACTTGAATCTTGTGGCTCTGTAATAATAAGTCCTGATACCTTGTAGAATAAGCCATGGAGTGTTTCTAACTTTTTTCTTTATGTTTTCTAGTTCCATTTCTACAAAGAGTTTAGGATTCTTTGTTACTTTTTTACCAAAACCAAGCCATGGGATTTTTGTGGTTGTATCAGGGTGAATTTAAAGGTCAACTAAAGAAAAGTAAAATTTCCCAAAACCAGTTATTATTCTCTGTTTATTTAGTTAATCTTTAATGCTTCTTAACATTTATTAGTTTTCTATCTAAAAGATTGCATATACTTATTTCTAAATATTTATTTTTTGATATTACTATAAATACTAAATTAAAACATTTTCCATTCTAAATGTGAATAGAAAACCTGAAACCATGTATATATACTGTTTTTATATTTAGAGGTTTTTCTAAATCTATTGATAAATTCTATCAGTTTTCCACATATTTTTGGGATTTTGTGAGTATATCATCATATTACCCAAAAATAATGGCAGCTTTATTCATCCATCCATCGCTAATTCCTTCTCCTTTACTGTGTGCTGGGAACTTGAGTACATTTCATAGTACAAATGTCAACAGAAATTATTCTGATGTCATTATCAGTCATAGATTGACAGCCTTTCACCATTACTTATAAATTCCCTTTCAGCTTTCCTATAACTTCCGTATTTAAGTAGATGGTATTTTCATCTATAATTTAATACATATCTCCTGAGCTGATCCTCTCATTTTCTCTTTGACTAATCTGAGGGAAGACATTATTTGATAGGCTATTATAATGCAGAAGTTATACTAATCAATATATATTATCCTTTCCATAACTGTGTAAACACACAGCCTATGTGTGACTGTCCTCCAGCTTTCTGGCATCGCTTAGGGCTGTGTCTCCTTCATTTGGCTGTACATTTTATTTTGTTCTGTTCCTGTTTGGATTATTTGCAGGGCAACTCATAGGGTAATTGAGCAGCAAGAAAATTCTTTCATTTTCATTCCTGCTGTGGCAGAATTTAACTATGATTTTTATTTTGTTCTCCCAGGTATGGGAGGCTATATCAATAAATTTGTCTGGACCTGATAACTTATTTGTTGGAAAGCTTTTAAAATAAGTCTGAGTTCTCAAGTCATTATCAAATTATTCATAAACTCCTTTTCATCTTATGGAAGTTGGATCAATTTTATTTTTCTAGAAACTTTACTATTAAAACTTTCAAATTATTGTCCTGGTTGTATTTCATGCATTCTCTTTCTATTTTTTAGCAACTAAGTTTGGCTTTCTGTTTGTTTTTAACACTGGATTTCCTAGGTGATTTCTCTTTTTAAAGAATCAGGATTTGACTTTTTGATCTTTTTATTTGATTGTATTGTGTTTGCCATTATCTTAACTACCTTTAGTATCTCCTTATGCATGCTTTTACAATTCTCTAATTGTTCACAATAGTTCCTACAATACCTCCCAGATATTATTTTGAGTAAAAGCATTAAGTCATAATTAAAGCAAAGTATCCTTTAAACACTTGCTTTGTTATGTACAAGTTTTAGCTGTCTTCATTTAGCTCAAAATAGTTTCTATGTTTTATTTTTGTCTTATTGATTTTTCTTCGTAATTCTTTTGTATGTTTGTTGATGATAAAGTAGCTGAGGTACACATGAAAAATATATTTATTTCACCTTTATTCATTGTTACCTTCCTGTCAAATGCCTTTTCTCGTAAAGAGAAAAGTTTCATATGTTTGGTAAATACATTTGGTAAATGTATTTGGGCTTCTGTTACAGCAAAGCTTCTATCTGCATGTCAGAACAGTGAAAAAGGAAGACCATGATCCTATAGTTCATTTCAGAAGCATTACTTAAGACATCTCACTTTGCTTAGTTCTTGGTTCTCTCATCTCCCAAAATGCACCAGAGTGAGGCCAAACCTTTAACATGTGTCAGGAAACTAAGGACATTGCAGATCTAAACTATAGCAGTTACAAGGAATTAAGGAACGCTATAGATATCTAACTCTCTAGCTTGGCAGTTATTTTCTTTTGGCAACTAAAGTATTTGTATCTACTGATTTTCATAGTTTTTGTTGTTATTATTGCTTTTGAAGATACACACTTCTTAAATCTAAAAGCTTTTTTTTTTTTAATCTCAGCTGCAATTTTATAATGACAAATTTTCATATGGATTTACCATCATTCCATACTATGGCTTGGATATGTTCTTGAATTTTTGGACTTCAGGTAGGGGGGTGGAGAGAGGGGAGAGAGAGAGAGAAAGAGAGAGTGTCTCATTTATCTTAGGCTACCTAGAAACTAACTTCTGGTCCTCTTGCATCTGCTTCTTAAGTACTGAGGTTTACAGGAGTGTGCACTATGCCTAGCTTTACGTGGTGCTAGGATCAAAGTCAGTACTATATGCTGCTAGGCAAGCACTTTAATGACAGAGTTACAACCCTCGTGCATACTTTATTGAGACAGGTTCTTCTTATGTTGCATAGATGGTCTTAAACACCTAAGGTCAAATGGTTCTCCTATTTTAGCATCTCTAGTGCTTAAATTACTGGCATGATCCAGCATCCTCAGACTTTTCCTTAGAGTTTGAAAATTTTCTCAGGCATTATCTCTTAAAATACAATTTGCACTGAAACTCTGCATTTGTATCCTATGGATCTATACATGAATATATATTGCTCTTTTGCCTTGTACTTCTATTTTTTCTCCCTTGTCTCTGCATCGCTGTGGTTTATACTATTCCTTTCATGTGGTCCAATCATGTTTATGAAAATGTGGTTCTCAATCCATTCAATATTCTGCTTTATTTTTTCCCATTTTATATTGATTCTATTTGGTACTTTTTAACATCATCTGAGACATTTTATGAGTGCTTTGTGAAATTTTATTTGGTAAAAATACTTGTATTGCTTAAAAAATGTAGCTTGGTAGTCATCATTTTGCCTTTAAAAAAACCTTTCATTTCCATTATCTTTTTTTTACTTAATTTAATTTTATTAAAACTGTTTAATATTTTAACTCACAAAGGAGTATAACACAGTTGTTTTTTTTTGTGAATCTAAGAATGATTTAATATTTATGCCAGATGAACAGAATAATAATATAATAATGTAAAAATTTTAAAATCAATCCATGGATTGATTATGAACACAGTTGTTTTTAAAGAAGCCACTTGCAGTGCTTTGGAAGAGAAATGTCCTCCAGAGGCTTTTTTTTTTTTTTTGAAGGCTTGTTCCCAGGTGGTACTGTTAGGAAGGTTATGGAAGCTAGGCAGTAAGTCACCAGGGATTGACTTTGAAGGGTTATAGTCTTGCCCCACTTCCTGCTCCCTTTTTCTGATTCCTATGTATGAATAAAAGCTCTATCATGAAGCTAACTGTTCCCATGTATTCCATGACATGATGGACTTTATCCCTCTGGAATCATTAGTCAAAACAGACCTTTTCTTGCCTACATGATGGGGTATTTTTATCACAGCAACAAACAGCACATTACTGCACTCAAAACATGCACCCTGTCCCAAATTCTATAAATCCTAATGAACATCTATATAGTGAGAGTGCCATTCTGAAACTATGGAACTTCACTTAGGGTTTTATATCTTCAATATCAATGACATTTTATTTATTTATTTTTATTATTATTTTTACTTCAATATACAGAAAGTTAAATTTACTTATCCACAATGAAAATAACAATCTATGGAAAATTTGAAACTAGGAAAAAAAAAAAGCTTTGTAACATCTGTGGTTTTTAAAATAGATTCCAGCTTTTTGCTAAATTAAAAAAAATAAACTAAAACATTCTACATTTTCTATGCATAAACAACATAAACAGTTGCTTTAACATCTGTGTCTGAGAATTCTAATTTTTATATAAACTATGACTGGTCACTTATTTGAAACATTGGAAATCTACCTCCCACAGCTCTGGAGGACAGTAGTTCAGCACAAGGCTAGCTGCTCTGTGGCTGCTTCTCTTGTCCTGAAATCAACCTCTTCATGCTATTTTCTCAAGTGAGAACAGAGAGACAAACCAAAAGTAGCAGTGTAAGGCTGATGAATTCATTGTAGAGGCCACACACTCATGATGCGATCCTCAATTACCTTTTAAAGAACTGCCACCCAATATCATCACATGATAATTAGGATCTTAGGATATGAATTCAGAGGCAGAACATGACAACTGTTTTCTGGCATTTTTTGGGGGGAGCATTATGCATGAGCACACAGACACACATGCTAGGTATTCTTTTGGAAACAAACTATAAAAATAATTTAAGATAATATGTTATGTGATAGTCTTCCAGAAAGATATTTTCTGTCTTTTTTTTCCTGCTAATAAGTTAAAGGACTAGGAATCTGAAATAGTCTGAATTTAATTTTTAGGATAGAAACTTTCTCAGATGTGGTAATGATTAGATGTTGGGCCAAAGTATAAGGAATGGGTTATATCTGGCTCACTCTTACTCTGGTGAGTAATATTGTAAGATGTCTAACATCTCACTCACATGTAGAGGTTTAGTGAGTACGCTGTCATGTGCATGCTCTAAATCTGTTCTCCTCTCCCAGAGTCATGTGTACCTTCAGTGGAAAAGCAGCCCAAGTGCTGGACTCACCTCAGTGGAGTCCTGTCTTCTCTTGGCCGTGTAACAATTTTCTGTGTGTGTGTGTGTGTGTGTGTGTGTGTGTGTGTGTGTGTGTGTGTGTCTAATATGTCTAGATATTCTGTACAGTTTCTTTAGTTGAATAGAATAGAAGGTTTGAATTAGTAACAGACACACAAGTTGATATTTTTCTTTTCCTTTTTTTGGTAGTCTGAAAACTTCTTCTCCTCATAATTTTTAGTATTTAATAACTACTTACACCAATTTCTCATGACTTAACCACACCAATAATTTGTCATCTTCAAATTATTAAATAATTTTAGAAACACTGACCTACAACATTGGTATAAGAGTTTCAGGTCTTACTCTTTTATTCTCTTTATAACAGACCTAGGGGGTGTGTGTTGCTTTCTCTATCAGTGTAATTTACAGATGAGCAAATTGATGAAGGAAAGAATTTTCTGTCCATGTCCAGAGAATAAATTCAATGTTAATATTTTACTGAAAGTAAAAACCAAAACTACAGATAACTTGGATGTAATCCTGAAGACTATAGACTTACATCGTGGAGTACTCTAGGATGTTTTCATTCACATAGTGTAGAAAACAAGAGTTTGGTCTCAGAGAGGGCCAGGACCAGTGCCAGGGCCAGGCTGGAACATATTTTTATAAGGATGATGTTCACTGTCTCAACCTTTTTGTTTCAAAGTATCTTCTAGAATGTTCCAGTAAAGTATAAGACACGTTTGCCCTAAAGGAGGAATTAAGCGCCATTTTACTCTTGTTTCTAAAATACTTGTATGAGGTTTCTGTAGGAGGCAAGGTTTACTCTGTGGTAACAGTAACATGGAACCAAAAGCCAGATCTGCGCAGTGGAGCAGGAGCAAAGGACAGGAGCAGAGAGTCAGCTCTTGAAGAGCTCGATTATATGAAAATGTGGGTCTATTCCTCTCATCGTCATTGCATCACTACTGTTCTTTTTAGAAAATATATTCTGCCTTAATTTCCCTTAAGGGCAAAAACGTTTGGAGGAAGGAAAGAGGGTGCGTTAAGTGCATTTGAGCTGAGGTTTAAGTCTACTAGTTCCCCTGCTGAACCATTGAACATTCCTTTTCTCCATAGTTATGTGGCAGAGGACAATTTCATAGGTAGGATCCTCACAGTTTGCAATACCCACCACTCATGAACTGAATATTCTGAGCTATATTTTGCCTCATTGGATAAGAGGCACCCCTTTTGCTGGTGAATCCAGCTTTGATAATCCAAGCTAGGCAGCTACTGTGTTAACTTGCGTGATGTTCATGCATGCCAAAATGATGCATCAATTTACTATGAAAGAGGTGGCTGAAGTACACTGTAGGCATTGAAACAGGTGAAGTGAATAAATATTAGCTATTATTAAGTGCTGAGGTCAAGGATTATTAATGTGAATTTTCATTGCCTTTCTTCATGTTAACCTCCCATGATCCCCAGAAGTCTCTTTCTTTTGCTAGAGAGGATAGAGGCCAGGAAAGACAAAATTCACACATTGTCAGGAGAGGACTGTCAAAGGAGAAAGAAATAAGTAGAGAAAGGAAAGTCTAGTGATGGACCAGTGTTATTTGAGGAGGTTTGATAAGGTTATCAAACATAGCAGCGTATGCTGATTGATACACAGCATCCATTCCGGAGATACAGATAAGAGCTATGTTTTACTCTATTTCCTTTTTTATTTTATTTTTAAGATTTGGCGTGTGTGTGTGTGTGTTTGTGTGTGTGTGTGTGTGTCTGTCTGTCTGTCTGTCTGTGTGTGTGTGTGTGTGTGTGTGTGTGTGTGTGTGATGCGAGCATGACTTTAACTCTAACTCTGGAGATCAAAAGGGTGTGTTGAATCCCCTGGAGCTGTAATTATCAGTGTTTGTGAGCTCCAGGGAGCTCAGGTCTGAAAAAGCAAAAAGTGTATATAACCAATGAGCCATTTCTCCAACCTAAAACTTAGTTACTTTTTGCTACTGAATCATACTTCCCTGAAAATAATTTTCTGTTGATTGCCTATGCTGTAACTCATAAAAATAAAAACAAACCTGTGACACTAGCCATTTCTATTATGAGTGGAGATATAGCATCTTAGAAAAGTCAACCCTCTCACCCCTAACCCCACCCCTAACTCCGCCCCTCAGTCTACCCCACCTACACCTATACCCCAGAATTTGTAGCCATCAATGGTCTGCAGAAATATTTTTACTAAACTATTTGATCCAAGTAGGATCCCAGCAAAATAAACAAAATGAAAGTCTAATTTGAATATTGGGATAGATGGTCTTATACTTAAATATAACAACTTAAAAGAGTGGCCATCCTGGTGTTCTGAATAAGCCATTTAGTGAGGCATTGTATTGGAGTACTTTTGATGGTTCTATGTTTTATCTTTCTCAAGCTTCAGAGACTTGGTCTATCTTTGTGACCTTGTAATTGAAAGCACATTATAGAAATATAACTCAAAAAAGGGAAAAAAGGATTGCACAATTCATTAGCGGCAAGGACTAGGAAGAAAAAGTAAAAATTCTCTTTTCTTGCTTCTTGTAAATCACCAACTATGTCTTTTCTGGCAAAGTAAAGCTGAACATATTCAAATATATTCATATTCAAATATTTAGCCTTAAATGAGGCATTGTCTCTTACTCACCATGCTAAAGAAAGTCTGTAATTGAAGGAAGACAGGCTATTTTATTGCTGTTAATGAGGCCTCTCCCCATGGAGATTCAGACTAAATCCTTCAAGCTGTAGTTCAAGTCTACCTCTTCCCCCCAAATTTCTATGAATCCCTTGTGTCTTTCTCACTGAAAACTGTTTGTGCAAAGGGCAAATGCTCTCTATGACTGATATGGTAGGTTTTAAGAGGCATTATCTGCAGACTAGAGCTTGTTACATACAGGCTGACTTGTCTCATCCTGTCTGTCTTCACTGACTATGACTATCAGTGATTGTTCAGTGGCTGAAATTATTGAGGCTTTTAAAAAATGCTGGTGCCAAAATCTCCATTTTCAGTGCATCTGTATCTACTACTAATAATTTTTGGGCATACTCTGTTGCTTTGAAATTGCACTGTACCGTTAATTAGGTAACCAATTATCTATAAAGTAATGATATAGATATAGGTAACCAATTATCTATAAAGTAAGGACATACAGAGGAGAATGTGGTGAATTACAAGTGATCTTGTTGATGCAACACAGTGTTGAAACCTGTCCTGCTTTGACTTCCCATCAAAGTTGGGAGGTGATGTTTACATATCTTACAACATAGATTCCTCCATTCCAGGTGAGAGCACCATCCCCAGTGGTACACATGTTGCTGAATTAAAATTAGAGGCAGCAAATATCTACAGAGAGAATCATCACACTCCAGAAAAGAAGCAAGGTTAAGAGACGCAGATCCACTGTTACACGGTAAAATCCATCCTGGAATCAGCTCAGTGTGCAGGGAGCCAATGCATAAATTCATCCACAGAAAGGAGGTACTGAATTCCTGGAACCAAATGAGTCTAGCCTCCTCATCAGGGATCTGTCAGGCAGGCATTGAGACAGTTATAGCATCACACAGCAAGCAGTGAACTCCTGATGTGACTGACACAGCAAAAGCAGTGTCCACTTTTCAAGATTGCCCAAGAAATTGTGACCTAGTTTTGTTTTGGTTGGACAAAGAGATAAAAAAGGAGACTAGATCACTATTTCCCTTGAAGGGGCATATGGGATGGGAGGACATTGAAAATTTCTCTATATGAGTAAGCTAATGTTGCCTTGATGACAGCCAGAGGCTGTGCATGTATGGTTTTGAGGAATTTCTAACTGTATGATACTAATAGCTCTTGTAATACTGAGAAGTTAATCTTAGATTTTTCATAAAGAAAACATGGAGTGAGGTTTCTACTTTATAAGACAACTATATGCACAAGACAGCTCATACCTATATCCTCAGGATGGGTGTCTTAGCTGTAGATGTTCACGTTCTTCTCTGAAATTCTTTGAAGGCTGATATAGACTTCTAGCAGCCAGAACAGTTAAGAAATTTCTAGAGGCCAGTCTCCTAGGTGAAGGGGCAATTTTGCATGGACCTAATCAGCCTGGGACTTAACCGGGTATCTTGTATCCAGGTGCAACAAAGTGGCCAAGGAATGAATCTAGTTTCTCTCCTGGACCTTATCTTCTCCACATGCTGGGAAACGTAAGTCTGGGGTCAGTTTACTCTTGAATTCTGATCATCACTGTTGATTTTCCAAAGGTGGGGATGATAGTAAATCTGTCAGAGATTATTTTATTTCAATATTTCTAAACAGATCAAGTAGAGAGCTGTAGCAAGGTCTCAGTCTAGTGATGGAACTTAAGTCGAAGAGTGAGTGGCCTCACTTTCTAGAAGATGGAATGGAGCTCAGGCCGGGTAGTTGCAGATTAGCAACTACAGAGAGCTGGCATTTCATAAACACTGCCTCTCTTTTCTATTTATGCTTATACTTCTAATTAGAAACAGTGTTCATTTTTACACTGTGGCCAAGACTATACAGCTTAAGATAAATATACTGCAATGCAAAAAGTGAATCAGGAAAGTAAGAAGTAAGCATTGCCCTAGGGGTACACAAGGATAAAAGCAATTATGAGAAATGTATAGAGCAAGGTCGGGGAAGGAATGAGGTTAGGCAAACACTGGACCCACCCAAAGTCATATGACTTGGACACATTGTCAGATGGTGGAGAGACAAGGAAGGGGTCAGACTAGTAGGAATGAGCAGTTGAACAAACCTGCAGTGAAGCAAAGGCAGCTGTGAACCTGGGGCCCGCTTCCTACATCCTTGTGTAGGGTCAATGAGAGCCAGGAGCCAGAGAACAAAGGAATTCTGCAACAGAGGAGAAAGTCCTTTTCCCAAGGAAACCAGAGATGCTACTAAGGGCATAAAAGGATTCTTTTTGTATTGTAGGGAGTGGTGACGTTCTTGATAAATGTTAAGGACCTTCTATTTAAGTGTCCCCTCATCACAACAGTAGCAGTGGCTACTCTATTTTTTTTCCTAGACACAGTCCCCACATCAGGCTGCTGAATAGGTCATTCATTTATTTAGTCTATAACCAGAACCCATGAAAAAGAGATGCAAGTTTTAGATCATTACAACAGTGAATGAGCACAGTATCCAGTGGTTTCTATGACTGCCCAGGACAAATGTCTTTCTGGCAAGACTCGCTAGTTAAATAAATTTGACTGGAAGACAGGTAAATTGAGGACTCAAGGCAGAAGCATGTAAGAACTGAGTTAGAAGTTAATATCTTTAAGTAGGCAGATGATCCATTCTGAGGTACACCCTTACAACTCCACAAAGGCCTCCACAAAAGCATAGAGCTTTCTTGCCTCAACCTGAAAACATTCATTGTATAGGAAGCTCAAAAAAACAATTTCAGCCTAATACATTGTGCCTGAAGATATGGTACCCTCATTTCAACAGGGCATTCCAACGTGACACATGAGACTTTTGAAGAGGAATTGAATAGAAAACAGTGTTTGGTCATGTCCATAGGTCAGTGTTCATTACCAATCCTTTCTCTTCAGATAGAAGAGAAGGTGGACAGTGCTAAAGGTTAAAAATAAAATACGACCCATACTTTCAGCTACACTTCTCTGTACTCCTTCTGGAAAAGGAATGCAGACTTGACACCCACATGGCAGAATGAGCTGAGCTTCGCAGTATGTGACTGCAGTGGACTGCTTGAATTGAGGAGCCAGAAAGCCATAGATAAAGCAGAGACCACTGGTAGAATGCCACAAGCCTACCATAAAGACCAAGACCAACATGGCCTACTGAGAACACCAAATATCCTTTGCTTCATGACCATTCTGTCACTAGCCTTGTGAAATTGCTTGCTCACATCTGCCTCTATGACACATCCAAAAATTATGGAGAAAGATAAAAAAAGGGGTAAATACTGTCTTAGGCAATCTTGATTGCTTCCTGAATTGCCTCCCTATCCCTTGAATAATCCCTTCTTGCATTGAAACTTGCTCATCAAACAAGTTTTCTCATATTTTCTCCGTCCAGAGCCCTCATTTCCCCTTCAAGTGAGTTGTTTAAGCTAATATCGCATATCGTCCTATCTCTAAATTTTTTCCTGTGATGATAATAAAAACCTGGAAACATTTGGAAGGAGGCCTCAGTGTGCTCCTCTTTCTAGCTTGAGACTTCAAGCACCGCAACAGGACACTAGAGGGGACTGCACTCTGGGTCATTGTGTAATTAGTTTAAAAGTAAGGCTTGGAGAGAGAACAGCCATCTAATACATGCATCTTTAAGCTGCATTTCATGTCAAAGCAGTATGCAGCAGTTTTCTTTTAGCCTGCAGGGGATTCTGTCCAAGATCTCCAATGTGTGCCCCAAATTAGGGACAATACCCAATATTTTATATGCTTTATTCTATACATATGATAAAGGCTAATTTATACATTATAGTGAGAGAGCAACAGTAAAATAAACCAATTAAGGCAATGTACCATAGTGAGAGTTACATGAACAACTCCAAATGCCAGAGACGTTGGTGTTACCGAAATGGCCCTAAAGGCTTACCAGTCTCCTGATGGAGCACACAGAGCTTGGATCCCCCTCAGCTTCTGGCCTCCCTGCACACTCAGGAGTGCTCTCTTTATTAATATATTACCCCTATCTTTACCAGTCACCATAGGCCCCTAGTCCAAATCTTTGTTTTAGGACAAAAGAACCTAGAAATCTTAGGACTTTCTCCCCAGACTTCTGTCCATACCTACCCTGCAAGATGGGGGCAGAAAACCCCATACGGGTCAAGAATGTCTTTAGACAGCTTCCATGTTTTTTGGTCATCCCCTGGGGGAGACACTGGTGCTGCTAATTTTCTGTGTCCTTCCCACTATCATCTTTCTTTCCTGAGGGCCATCAGGAAGTCTGGGTGAAGGTGAAGTATTTGATTTTTACCTGAAAATAGGCACGCAACTCCTGGGCTTCTGCAGCCATCTCCTCCTCAGATCTCCACAAGGCTGGTGAGTCCTCTTCCTCTTTGTCATGTTTCTGGAGCTTTGGAGAAAGAAAATAGGCTAGGCTCACTAAAGAATCCTTCAGATGTTCTTTAATAATGTTGGGGAAAAGGGAGAGAGTGAAAATAATTTGCAAATTAGAGGCCTATGGGCCTATCTTAATTACATTAATTGCCCACTTTTAAAAATAAAGAGTTTCACATAAGAATTGACATTTCTTGCTTCTCCAATAAAATAACAGGATTAGGCTGCACTGGAGATGTTGCTGCCTCATGCTCACCTGATGAGCCAGTGCCTGTGACAGACAGAGGCTGCTAAGGGCAGCACCCCACCATTCAATACCGCCTCAGCACCATTTAGTTATTGACGTCCTTGACTGAAGTTATACATTGTGTCCAGTCATTCCCAGTCCCCATTCTGGCCTGCAGTTTATCACTCTCTCTGGCTTTAGCTGTTTTTTTTTATGAGCTCCAAATAGTTGTAAGTGCCCTGACAGAAAGAAATTCTGACAAGAAACGCTGAAGTCCCTTCCCTTTGGCTATCAGACTATTGGAGAAAGTAACATTTCCCAGCAGTCATGGGCTAGCGAAGGGAAATTCTGAGGCCCTGGTGCCCACCAGGGGAGGGATTAGCCAGATTTCACACATTCTCACCATTTAATAGTTGCATGATTCCTGGCTTTTCTTTCATGCTTTCTATAAAGCTGTAATTCTATCACAAAGGAATAAAGAGAAGCTGAGTCTTTCTTTCTGGGTCTGGCTAAACTATAAATGAATTAATTTTTCATTCTCAGTTTATTTTCTAATTTCTTTTAAGAACTATCAAGTTTATGAATCTAAGTGTACCTGCAACAATAGAAACTATGAGAAAATAGCATAAAAATTAACAGCTTAGTGTTAGTCAAATCACTTCCCCCACAGACCATTCTCTCTCCATGTATAAATATACATATAACACACATTCACATGTTTACATATACATATATATTTTTAGCAAGTATATATTTATAATTTCTGTATAGAGTGAACAACTTGTCTATTGTATAAGAGAGCAGGTTTTCAGTAGAGTTTAATCTTTCTCTTACTGTAATTTAGTTCTGTTATCAATCTGCCATTCCTGGGGCTTTTTGGGTACTGTAATAAGCTGAAGGTGCAACTTGCTTACAGGCTGCACTGTGCAGTATCTCACGTTAGGGTGACTAGATAAATGATGGTCAGCATTTATGATTTGGAGGGCAGCTTCTCTGATGCTAATACTGCACCTAATCCTTACAGCTCCCTTGAAGATGAACAGCACTTAATTCTATTTACCCTGAAGGAACTGGGGAGGGAGCTCAGAAAACTTATTTACTTATTTACGTAGGTAACGCCAGGTGCCAGCCTTGTCCCCAACCAGTTTCCTTTATCTTGGAGAATCCATACACATAAGCAATTTCATAGTTTCTGTCCTCATTTCACTGCATATGTAATCAGCACTGGATCCTTTGAAGATAATCTTGGGAGTTGAGCAAAACATGCTGACCAGGTGGCTCAATGGGTAAGGTATAAACATGACAAGCTGATTACTGGAAAGAGGGAAATCACTCCACACAGTTGTTCTCTGACCTCTACACACATGCTGTGGCATGTATCCTTAACCCTGCCCCCCCCACACACACCACAATACACAATACTAATAAAAATTTTCTACTAAAATAGTAATATTTATTCTCTTGGGTCAAAATCCCTCAGCCTACTCCAGAGGCTCTACCCTGGCAGCCTGTGGCAGGCAGAAACTTCCCCCCATTTATCTCAGAGCAACTTTGATGTAGAGGGCTGAGTAATTTGGGAAGGATATCCTTGCATTCCAGCAGAGCTGGATTTTCACATTGAGGAAGTCTGAGCCTAAATGAGGTTCATTAGCATAGTACTAGACCACAAATATCTTTATGAGGGTCATGGATCTTCCTTTCAGAATTTGGCTGCCAGCACACTGGTTTTCCATTTTGCTATACAGATTTAATTCTTCTTAGTGGAAGAAAAGCACATTAAGAAGTCATTTCCTTGCTGTAGAAGCAGATATGATGCAGTTGCTACAGGCGAGTCAAATGGGATTGCTATTCTACCCGAGAACTAATTTTCATTTTGCTCCTACCTTTGGGTCTGTTGTAAATCCATCTTGTAACAGTTTGATGAGAAAGACAAGGAGCAAGGCAAAAGCCAGAGAACTTGGCTGCTCCACTGTGGTGCTGCGGTAGGAAGACTCAGAAATCAAGCTTTAAGCAGCCTTTTCAACACACGCCACAGCAGATGATTCCAAATAATTTAGAAGCTAAGAACATTAATGTTTCCTGGTTATTAGGCATCCTTCTGTTGGTGTCTTATGCCTTACAGATGGCAGCACTTAGACATTGTTTACAGGGACTAGGGAACCAAAAGGAGAAACTAAACATGTTTGCAAAGTTCTGTTGGGCCTGACTGTTAATAAAACTGTTGAGGTTTCCTCTTTTTTTTTTTCCTTCTTTATTTTGTATTTATTAAAAAAAACAGTAAAAAGAATTTAAAAATGCGGAAGAATTAACAATAACTATACAGAGGATAATAATCATAAGCATGGCTTATCAAGGGTGGAAATGCAAATAAGATTGCTACACATATATTTACTTTGTGTTCAGCTTTCCCTCTGAATTTTGTTTTTTTCCCATCCCTGTATATCCTTATTCAAGGTCCCTTCCCCCTCCCACCACATCTGGTCATTTTTCTTCTCTGCAACTCCCCATCCCCTCCCTTGGCAGGGAGCAGACAGTCCTATGGTCCCACTGGCCCAATAATGCTTGGATCAGTCTTCACTCCCGGCTAAATCCAGTTTTGTCCCCCCTCCCTCAAGAGTGAGTCTGGTGTTCCTATAGAAGGACTGGGGCTTGAAGGGTCAGTCCAGGGTGTTTCTGATCCCAAGTTGTTCAGTGGTTGTGGTTTGCCACTTGGGCATGTTTGGCTTTTTTTCTTGTTTGTTTGTTTAGAGACCACTAATGAGTGAGTACATCCCCTGCTTATCTTTCTGAGATTGTGATACCTTGCTCAGGAGGATATTCTCCAAATCCATCCATTTGCCTGTGAATTTTAGGATATCATTTTTTCTTACTGCTGAGTAGTATTCCATTGTGTAGATGTACCACAGTTTGTTAATCCATTCTTCAGTTGAGGGACATCTAGGTTGTTTCCAGGTTCTTGCTATTACAAATAATGCTGCTATGAA